>LBNU01038874.1:102468-140374 GCA_014162995.1 Artemisia annua
ACTCACAGGTTGTTTATGATTTTTTTTTTTTTTTTTTTTTTTTTTTTTTTTCTTTTTTACATGAGAAAAAAAAAAAAAAAAAAAAACAAAAACTTGGTTTGAGTATTATATCTAAGGTCACCACGGTTCGCAACCGGTTCATCATTAAAAAAAAAAAAAAAAAAAAAAAAAAAAAAAAAAAAAAAAAACGGTTGCATCAAGGTTATACCACAACCACAAGTTTGCAAGTATAATTATTTGCCGCTATACACCGTCATTTTGCACGGGTATTCGTGTAGTTTGATGAATCGTTAGAGCATATATCCTTGGATAAAGTGATGCATGTAGCTCACATTGTTTTAGAATACAAATATATGAACTATAGTTTTTTTTGTTCAAATGAATATCTAAAATTGAATCTTAAAAACACACTGACGTTTATCTAACGTAATGATGTCTATCAACAGTTTTTTTCCCCCTAATGCTGTTACAAAACCTGAAAGCTACTCTAAACTCGTATCTATACCGAGTTCTAAGATCATGAAAGTTTCTTTTCATAGGTAAGCTTAGATCAATCACTGCAAAGCTAACTCTATAATCAAGTTACTGTTAATTGCTATAGCACTTCATTAAAATAAAATAGAAGCACCTGGTAGTTTTGTTGTTTTTTTGAAGATGACCACTTCTAATAAAAGATAATGAGGTGCATTACTATGCGAGACAGTCCATCATTATCCTAACAAAGGATAATGAGTTGAAGATGACCATTACATAGTTGATCCTAGTTTTGTTGTCTGCTGACCTGCATTTACAGTCAAACAGTTAGTCAAAAACTGAGTTGAAAGCAGATAAGCCCTTTGTCAACTTCATTTGTATGTTCCAAATTCATTTTAGTGCTGTCAATGGTACAATGTGAGCATTATTATGTGTTGATCTCACTGCAGCTTTCTTCTTATGTCAAGGGTTACTTAGAATTACGTGATAAAAGAGGATTTGTGGACTTATCGTATGTTAAGATTACATAATCATTCATACTTGAGAGTTCAATGATTTTACTTTTGTTGAAAAAGAAAGAGAAAGGGCAAGGAAATTATTGCAGAGTATACACATGACCGAAAAGTTGATGATTTTGATAAATCAGGGTAGGTCAAATTAATCCAATTAGATAGTTTGAATAACGAATTCAATAACTCTATCTAGGCTCTACATTGGTCACTGTGACTTCGTTATTGGAGTATATACTCGATATTTGAGTACTATGAATTGTAAATGCAGGTTTTTTAGGCATTGGAATAGTTGCCGTTTCATTGCTCAACATGACGACTACATCTGACATTGTTGGTCTGTCATTCATGATCTCTTGTACACACAGAAGTCCAACATTAATACATTTCACTGCCTGTAGAGGATCACAGTTGTCCCTCATCGAAGGATCAATTAACTCTACACCTTTGCCTTCCATCGAGAGTTCCCATGCCTAAAAATCATGCAAAATCTTCAAACTGTAATTGTTTGCAAATGATTATCATATACTATAATTAATAAATAGCACAACACACATACCCATTCTGATACTGTAAGACACTCTTCAATGGAATCCGCACCAGTGTTCCTTTTACCAGTCACAATCTCAAGCAGTAAGACCCCGTAGCTATATACATCTGACCTCTCCGAAAATCTCCCATGCAGTGCATACTCAGGTGCCATATATCCACTGCATTTAATATATTAATGATCTTAACTTATGTACATACATAAATAGTACATAACCGATAATTGCTGCATATGATGACTTTTTAACTTACTAGGTACCGACAACTCTGTTGGTTTTGTCCTCAATTTGGTTCATTCCAAAAATCCTTGCTAATCCAAAGTCAGAAATCCTGGGAGTCATTTCTTGATCCAAAAGAACATTACTTGCTTTTAAGTCTCTATGGATAACTTTGAGCCGTGAATATCTGTGTAGATAAAGGAGTCCTTGAGCTATTCCTTCTATTATTTTGAATCTTTTGCTCCAATCAAGGTTTACACTCTCGGATGGATCTAACGCAGATAAATTAGTAACATTTAGTTATGTTAAACAGAAGAATTGCATCTTAATAACAGATGGGAAAGCAGAAAATGTACCAAAGAGGAACTTGTCTAGGCTTCGATTAGGCATGTATTCATACATTAGGATCTTTTCATCTTCATCTACACAACAACCCAATAACCTCACAAGATTTTTGTGCTGAAGTTTTGCAATAAGCTTCAACTCATTCATAAACTCCTGGCGTCCTTGTGATGATCTTGTTGATAGTCTTTTTACCGCCACTTCTCTGTTTCCAGGTAATGAGCCCTACATTGCATCTTGATCATTAAACCAGTTACAATCTAATTATGTCCTTTAATGTTATAGAAATTATACCTTGTAAACCGGACCAAAACCACCTTCCCCCAGCTTGTTTTTAACAGAAAAGGAACCTGTTGCAGCCAATACACTCCTTAAGCTAAATGACACAAGCTCTGTGTTGTTGTTTGCATCTCCAGACGTGGTGCTTATAGAATCAAATTCAAGCAATTCCCTGTTTATTCTTTCTGTGTAAACCATGATTAGTAATCTTGAACATAGAATTAGAGGTGGAAGAATGGACCTATCATTGCGTGTCAATACTAGACAGGATGGGTTGGGTTGACCCATTGACATAATTCTCTGTTTTGTTCATTTTGGTAAACAATTAGCGTGTTGAAGTACAATAAAATACTAATGCCATTACAATATTAATCTACTTTTTATAAATAAATTTCATCTACGAGGCTTCAAAGATTATAATTATACTTTGGGATATATTCAATCTCTTTAATCTTTTCAAACCTTATGACCCATTTTTCGTATTAGCTAAATTGGTTATTTTGACCCAAATGACCCATTAGGGATAAACCATTACCTAAATCAGCACATTAATAAGTTAATGGGTCAAGATTGCCAACCTCCAATGTTCGAAAGTAATGGAGTGACCACAGATCACTCAACCAAACACTCCATCAACTCTACTTCAGCTACAGAGCAAGGTTGTACCAAACACCCCAAGTCCTCACTCAAGATGAAGACTACACCGGAAAGTAGCTTGTATAAATGTAATGTAATCTAGAATCATTGTACAGTTTAGCAGTGTTAGTTAGATTTAGCTTATAGCAGTGGTTATTGGTTTCCCGCCAATATGTGTATTTAAATACTTGTTGTAACCCTCACTTGTAACTAACAATTTCATAATTCATTTTTCACTTCCAATGTGTTCTATGTGTTTCTCTCACTTTATGATATGGTATCAGAGCCATTACCACAACAAACTGTGGTGAGTAACTGCTTCTGATCACCCCAACCACTTTTTCCGATCAAATAACCGTTTTTCACCACCATTATCCACCACAACAAACTTTCCCGCCAAAAATTTTCACTCAAAATTCATCAAAACCATCACAATCCACCATTAATTCCGCACATTAACCACCATACTTCATCAAGAAACCTTCAAAATCACCATAATTCATCAAAAAACTACAAAATCTTCATCAAATTCATCAAGAAAATCAAAATTTGTTACGAATCTGTTACAAATCTGTGACATCATCACCATTAACAAAACTTCAAGACAAAGACAACTTCTGAAACAAATCCTCTTAATTCAGCCTCATCTTTACATGATGATATCACATCTTCACTTCACCCATTGTACTTTCACTCAAATGATCATCCTGGAATGTTGCTTATTTCTAAGAAGTTAAGTGGTTCAGAGAATTACAGTTCTTGGAAGAGATCAATGTTAAACTGATTATTGGTGAATATGAAGAACCTCCTCCTTCATCCAACCTGAAAATTTACTGAAGAGGGCAAATGATATGCTTACTTCTTGGGTTCTCAATACTGTGTCAGAAGAGATAGGTAATCATCTTACTTTTGTGAACTCAACATCTGCATTGTGGAATGAACTGCATGAGCACTATTCTCAGTTAGATGGGCATAGGATTTATCAAATTGCTAATGAGATTGTTGAGCTTAAGCAACAAAATTTCACTATAGAGGTCTATTATCACAAACTTAAGGGGCTATGGGATGAATTGATGCTATTGAAGCACCATATGCATGTACTTGTAAGTGTGTTTGTGATAATGGTAAAGAAAATGGTGAAAGGGAGCAAAGAAAGAGGCTAGTTTAGTTTCTCATGGGATTGGACAATTGTTGTACTAACATTAGAGGACAAATCCTGTTGATGCAACCTCTTCCTGCTGTGGCAAAAGCATATAGTATGTTGAGACAGGAAGAGAAACAAAGAGACTCACCTAGACACCAAACTACTACTCCCATAGTACTCAATGCCTATAGACCACCACATAGAAACAACAACCCCAACAATCCACCAAATAATCCTGTGCCAAACCCTCCAAATGACAGAAGAAACAATTTCAGGAAAGGAGTTTTTTGTGCCTATTGCAAGAAAGAGGGTCATCCTAAGGAAGAATGCTACAAGCTTTTAGGATATCCACCTGGACATCCTTTACACAACAAATACCAACCTCCATCTCAAAGGACACCTGCACAAAATAGAGGAAATAGGGCAGTAAACATAATGATGGGAGAAGCAACTCAGACAAATGAGGACTCAATTCCAACCACTCTTTCACCAATGACTCCTCTTGATCACTGCTCAACCTCTGCTTCAACAAGTACCTCAGAGTCACAAGTTCATGCTAGAATGGATCAGCTACAAAATCATTTGAATCAAGTTCTTCTCATGATGCAAAATGCTCAAGCTGATACCTCTGGTATGCAACACATGGCAGGTATACTCTCCTTCTCAAGAGATATCAAAGTTCCTATTAAGGTCTTAGGTATACACTCATTCAAAACCATTGCTAATATGCACTCATTCATTGCCTCTAACATCTCCAAATCATACTTCATATGGATAATTGATAGCGGAGCCACAGATCATATATGCATCTCCTTAAGTTTAATGCATAACATCACCAAACTTCACACACTAATCACTGTTTCATTACCAAATGGTCATACTACTTTAGTCACTTATGTTGGTTCTGTGCATCTTAGCCCATCACTCACCCTGCATAATGTTTTCTACATACCAACCTTCACCTACAATCTCATCTCAATCAGTAAGCTGTTACACAAAACCTTGTACTCAGTCACCTTCACCTCTGACAAATTTGTGTTTCAGGGCCATGATGGGAGCATTACCAATGGAACCCTTCATGGTGGCCTTTATCTCCTAGCCTCAAACTCATTTGCAAAGACCACACCTTCATCTGTTAACTCCATCAGCAACTCTCATCTCTGGCACACAAGAATGGGACACACTCCTATCCAAACACTGAAGAAAATCAAAAATATTTTCATATCTCCATGTACTTCAGATAATAAGTGTACAATATGCCCTTTGGCAAAGCATCATGTTTTACCTTTTCCTGTCAGTACCTTCAATGCAAAGTCAAAGTTTGATCTTATTCATATTGATGTATGGGGACCTTATAGACATCCCACAATCAACAAATGTACTTACTTTCTCACCATAGCTGATGACTATTCAAGGGCCACATGGACTTACTTGTTACCAAACAAACATCATGTATTTTCAACATTCCAAATATTTCACAAATCAGTTCAAACACAGTTCCAAACAAACATTAAAACAATGAGAAGCGACAATGGAACAGAATTTCTAAATTCAGCCTTTACCACATACCTTCAAAATCATGGAATTACACATCAAACATAATGTCCTTACACAACCCAACAAAATGCCAGAGTTGAAAGGAAACATAGACATTTACTTGAAATGGCCAGATCCATACACTTTCAGGCACATTTCCACTTCATTTTTGGGGATATAGTCTGCTTGCATCCACATACATCATCAACAGAATACCTACACCAGTTCTTCAAAACAAAAGTCCTTATGAGCTTTTACACAATTCACCTCCTTCACTAGATCACATGAGAATCATAGGCTGCTTAGCCTATCCATATCATCACACAACTGATAAATTTGCACCGAGAGCTACACCTTCAATTCTCATTGGCTACCCACACAACCAAAAAGGCTATCTCTTATATGATCCACAAACTCACAAAACAATCACAAGCAGAAATGTACTATTTGATGAAACAAAATTTCCATTCTCAAAACCACAAACCACACCTTCTACACCCACAGATCACTCAACTACTTCACTTTCATCACTTTTCATCTATCCATCAACACCTCCATCTACTCCCATTTCCACAACCATTCCAACATCTTCTATCCCAAAAACTCTTATTGCTATCACTCAAGAAAGCTCACTCTCTCAATCAACCACCTCACCTTTACAGAACAATACACCCTCACCAATCATTTCTTCACCAATTCCTTAAACACAAGAAACCTCACCTCAACCATCAATTCCTACAACTCAACCCTATGCTGCACAGAATCAACCACAACCCACAGAACCTCTACCACCTCCTAGAGTGTCAACAAGAACCAAACAAATACCATCTAAACTCAAAGATTTCCACTATCAACTCCCTAAAATAAGCACAAACAGCATTCACAGATCCAAATTCCATCATTCAAACTACATCAACTATCTCAATCTTTCACCTCAATCACTTTATTTCATAAACTCCATTAACCAACTCGCTGAACCAACCACATTTCACCAAGCATCTAAACATCCAAAATGGAGAGAGGCAATGAATAAGGAAATAGAAGTACTGGAAAAGAATGGTACTTGGGAACTTACAGTCCTTCCACATGGCAAAGTTCCTATTGGTGCAAAATGGGTCTATAGAATCAAGTTCAGAGCAGATGGAAGCATAGAAAGGTTCAAAGCTAGATTAGTATCAAAGGGATTCA
Source organism: Artemisia annua (assembly GCA_014162995.1). Classification (NCBI taxonomy): domain Eukaryota; kingdom Viridiplantae; phylum Streptophyta; class Magnoliopsida; order Asterales; family Asteraceae; genus Artemisia; species Artemisia annua. Next base: position 109,344 of record LBNU01038874.1, read on the forward strand.
ATCAAAAGGAGGGTGTGGACTACAATGAAACTTTTGCAACAGTAGCCAAAATGGCCACAGTGAGAACACTCTAAGCTGTTGCAGTTTACAACAATTAGGCCATTGAGCAATTGGATGTCAAAAATGCTTTTCTTCATGGTGATCTTCATGAAGAAGTATACATGCAAGTACCACAAGGCTATTCAACCACTCTTCCACCTAATGTTGTCTGCAAACTCAAAAAGTCACTGTATGGACTGAAACAGGCCAATAGGCAGTGGTTTGAAAAGCTCACAACTTTTCTTCTCACTTTCGGATTCAAACAGAGCTATGTTGACACCTCATTATTCACCTTACAAACTGCAAGCAGCTTCACTAGTCTTCTCATATATGTTGATGATGTTCGCATTGCTGGTAGTGATAGTCAACTCATTCAACAAATCAAAGGACATCTTCATGACAAGTTCAGCATCAAAGACCTTAGGCCTCTTCATTATTACCTAGGAATTGAATTTCTTAGGAACAAAGATGGTCTTGTCATGACTCAAAGAAAGTATGCAACTAATATTGTCACCCATGCTGGTTTGCTAGACACCAAACCATCTGCTACCCCATTGGACCCTAACAAAAAGCTTTTCATGGATGATGGTGATCTTCTTTCAGATCCTTCTCAATATAGGACTTTGGTTGGCAAGCTTTTATATCTAACAATTACAAGACCTGACCTTTCTTTTGCTGCACAAGCTCTTAGTCAGTTCTTACAAGCACCAAGAATACCTCACATGGCAGCTCTCACCAAAGTCATAAGATACATCAAACTTACTCTTGGCCAAGGACTCATCTTCCCTGTCAACAATCATCTTACCTTAACTGCATATTGTGATAGTGATTGGGCTAATTGTCCTTTCACTAGAAGGTCAGTCACAGGCTATGGACTTTTCCTTGGCTCAAGCTTGATCTCATGGAAATCTAAGAAGCAGAATGTAGTCTCCAGATCTTCCACAGAGGCTGAATATAGAGCACTAGTTGATTGCACTTGTGAAGTCACACGGATCAAATGCCTACTGCAAGAATTCAAGATCAATGCATTGGCATCAAATCCTGTCCAACATGCTAGGTCCAAACATATAGAGCTTGATTGCCATTTCGTGAGAGATAAGGTCAAGGCAGGACACATTCTACCCACCTACATATCTACAAAGCAACATATAGCTGATATTCTTACAAAGGGTCTATTTACTACCTTTCCTTGTCAGCCTTTCCCTTCTCCAGAAGTAGCTGAAGATGCCGACAATAAGAAACCCGATAGAAACAATGGCGACTCCGACTGCAATAAAGCTTTTCCTTATGTGGGTTGATTTGTGTTTTTGACTATCATCAGCTGCATGTTAACCATGGAATAAACATAATTTTTGTTACACACACACACACACACACACACACACACACACACACACACACACACACAAATATATATATATATATATATATATATATATATATATATATATATATATATATATATATATATATATAGACTTTGGTTTCATTGAAAAGAATTTTAGATTGAGAAGATTGAGAAGAAATCTAGACCATTAAAACTTTTTAATTTCAATGATTCTTAAATATTATTTATTAGGGTGAAAAGGGTATAAATGTAAATGAATCAATCAAAAATTAATTGAAATATAATAGCTCCTACAATTATGGTTCAAAATTTTGAATTTTTAAAACCATAACACCAACTCATTTATTGTTTTCTTCTTAAAGTTTCTACGCATGTTTTTTTTCCTTCAATCAATCAAGTCACTTTGTAATAACAAATATAGATAAAATCGTTTATCGACTATATGATTCATTCTTTTTTGTTAATCAATTAATTTAGTATTTCTTTTCGTATGTTTTATTTTGAATCATATTTTGAATCCGAAATAAAATTAAGTGAATCATAAGTAAAAATAACTTGTTAGTTTTTATTTTGAATCATATTCGTATAAGTGAATCGTTGATTTACTTGAAAGGGTTGTTATCGAGCCATGCACACATGTTCTTTTTTTGCAAATCAATCTAGTCACTTTCATTGTAATAACAAATCTAAATAAAATCTTTTAGTGACTATATGATTCATTTTTCTAAATCAATCAAGTTAGTATTTCTTTTTTACGTTTTATTTTCAATCATATTTTGAATCAAAAATAAAATTGAGTAAGTGAATCATAATTGATTAAGTGAATCATAAGTAAAAAACTTTTTTTTAATCATATGCATATAAGTGAATCGCTGATTTATTTGATAGGGTTGTTATCGAGTCATTGTATATCTCATACAATAATGATTCACTAGTTTACTACGACTCAATATTAATGTAACGATTCATATTTATGTCACGGAAACGCTATATCACATATAAGATGGATATTAACAAAATGTTTCCATGATTCAGTATTCACAATAATTGTTAGTCTCTTAGTATTCGTAAACATTGAGTTCATATAAAAATTTTAAATCTTTACCCGTTGGTATCTAACGACCATTTAAGAATAAATTATTTTTAAGATTACTAAAGGTAGTGCTAGTGCATGAATGCTTAAAGTAAATTAAAAAAAAGTCAAGAATGGAGTAACTGTTTTACGGGAGTGAAGGAAAAAAAATAAAAAATGAGTGAGCTGCTAACGATGGAGAAATTTTTATCAAATATACATATTAAATGCTAGTGCTAACGATGGAGAAAAAAGGAGATAAAAAATGAATTCGGTAGTTTTAATATGAAAGAGAAACAATGTATGAATATTAATGTAATTTTAATATGAAAGAGAACTTAATATTGTACCATCATGCCTTTGATCTATTCTAATGAGATGAATGGCTTAGATTGTTTCTCATTCTTCTCAATTTAAAACTCTTCTCAATCGACTATATATATATATATATATATATATATATATATATATATATATATATATATATATATATAGGGTAAAGTTAAAATAAAAAGACAAATATCCGTAAAAAGAGTAAAAAGAATTTTTTTTTTCAAAAAGTTCTCGAAAAAATCCAAAAAAATTCCACAAGATCGGGTATGTTGGTGTATAAAACTTTTGTGAAAAAAGTTTTTCTAATTTTGAGTTTTTATACGTTTTTTTTTAATGCACAAAAAACGAATTTTAATGCGCAAAAAAATTTTGATGCACAAAATTTTTAACTTGTTTTAGTTTGATGCGCAATGTTATTTTGATGAAAAAAGTCAAAAGAAGTTGGGTGCAAAAACGAATTTTTGATGCACAAAAAATCGATTTAATGTACAAACGTATTTTTTCATAATTTTTTTTCGGATAAAGTATCCACTTTTAGAAAAACTTCCTTCACAACTTTTTCATGCACCAACATACCCGATCTTGTGAAATTTTTTGAGATTTTTTCGCGAATTTTTTGGAAAAAAAAATTCTTTTTACTCTTTTTACCAAAAATCCTCTTTTTATTTGATCTCATCCCTATATATATATATATATATATATATATATATATATATAAACGCTACCATTGATGACGAAAAGTAGATGTACCTAGTTTGACGTTATGGATACGGACATAGAGAACCCGACCAGTAAAGCTATTACTCTGTATATCCACAAGCTCTGTGAACCAATTCAAACAAACGATTGTAACATCATTTGTCACATTCTCATATGCATAAGCTGTACATGAGCAGTTCTTGAAGCATTCTAATTCGCATTCATTAATACTTTTATTCCTCATAGTAACTGCATGATCGGGTAGCTTAATTCCATCGTATTTCACAAACCCATCCCCATTATCACAGCTCAATGTATTATTCCTCACACATCCACTTGACCAGTTTCCTACATTCCATGCAGTGTGCGATTTTGGCTTGAAACCGTCTAGACAGTTGCAGACAGGAACAGATACATTTTTCTGACAGATTGTAAATGGACCGCAGTAACCATAAAAATCACATGTATCTAACGGTTCCTGCCATAAAACTATCCATGCAGTTTGCACCCATATCAGTACTTGGATCCGCCCACTAGGAGCCAAGGTGAACCTTGATCTCACGGTGTTTGTAGACATACTGTACACAAGATAAACTTCACCATCATCTTGAACAACGAAACTAAAGTATGCTGAAAATCCTTTATTATAATTTACAAATCCAGTGGCGTAAGAGGAAGTAGTAGCATAGACGTTGCTTCTCCAATACGGTTCATCACTCTTCCAAAGAGTAACCTGATGTCTATTTGGATCTATCCCTATTGAGAACATACCTGGTCGAGGATCTTCGTCATTCACCCATGATGTAAGACGCATTTCTTTACCAGTTTTCTTGTTAGAGCTAATCTTCATCTCAGACACAAACGTGTCCGTGGGATGATCAAAACTCTGCCACACATCACCATCTTCACCATGTTTAAGTACCAGATTCCCATTATCGAGCAACACTGCATCTGCATAGTCAACACTCACACTAATATCCGACACATTGGACGTCCATACAACTTTTCTTCCACTTAAAACTACAAGATTTCCGTCTTCAGAAACCCTGAAAACTGGTGGTGAGCCTTTGGGAACTGGAGATGCTCTATTGGCTACCCATATGACTGTTAGCTTCGGGATTGTATTATACCAGATCCCCAGGTAGCTACTGGTAGAATTGCCAGGACTAAAGAAGCCTAATGCAAACTTACCTTCTGCTGAAATGATGGTTTGATTGATACTAATGGAGCTGTTTATGGAGATGCTATTTACACTTGCAGAAAGTGGTAAGAAAGAAGACGAGACAATGAATAAAAGACGCCATAACCATTGCATTTACGGTTCTTGTGCTTTGATATTATAGTATCTATTTTTTAACTATCTTTTGCAAAATGTGCAGGGAGGCACAGAGGAGGAGTGAGAGAGTGATGGCTGTATAGGAAGTTGACTTGCTTCTTCATATACAACTTACAAGTAAGAATAATGTCATTTGTTAGAATTTAGCCTCTTGGTTGTTGGATTACGGGTGCCCACACATATCGACAAATGTGTAAAAAGCTTTAATCCTTTATGAGCCTTTACAGTTTACATGTTGTTTAGACTTATGAAAAGTAAATTTCATTTGAACTTCTTTGACCTTGTACAACATTATATTTTTGTCACAAGTATCAGGTGCATGCATGCAATCATTAGATTTACTATCTTAATTTTGTAGAATAGGAGTGTAAAACCTGATTTTTTATTTTGAATTGCTACATATCCTTATCAATATAGAAGATAGTGTATTAAGTGGTTTCCTTGATGGTTCTAATAGATTTATTAGTAGAAATTAGTCATCTTTCGGCATTTGCTTTACGTTTTTCTTAAAGCGGTCATAACAAATATTTGTTGTTTGTTTAGTTTTTTTATGAACAAAACCAACATGTGTTTTAATTTTTTATAGAGGTACGGTGCTTCTTGAACTATACGATTCCACTCGTTTCCTATGTGTTTTACTGTTTTATGATCAAAACCTTCGACTTATATATATAAGTTTCTTTAATATGCATAAGATATGATTCCTAATGATGAGACCAAAATCTTTAAGGATTATAAAATTTTCAAAAGACTTAATGGGGATCAAAAGAAAACAAATAAAAAAGATCCTTAAGTGTTAGATTACTAGGCTTAATCTTTGCAATATATGAGTGCTTTTTAGTAATTTATTGCAATAATCATCTCTTTGTACACCATCCATAGATTTGGTGGGAGTATTAGTGCTAATTCAAAGTCCTAATCAATGGTGGAAGTAGCACTTTAAGACTTGGAGCCTAAGAATGATTTGCCCTATAAAGTTAGTGTGAATTAGCATAGGATTAGGGATCCGAGAAACATGTTATAATAAATGGTAGAACTTTTATTCTTACATTTTGGATCTTATGATACTTGGTCGATCTGTTGACCAAAAGAGTCATGCTCGTGCATCTCTAAGAAATATGTTTCTTTTTTATATCTTCAAATATCTTTCATTTTGTTATTGTATATTTCCTTGTACATATATACATATGTGACCTTTGACCTTAGTTAAACAAGTTGCCATATATAGAGTTACTTTCATTGTGTAGTTTTATAATTACAGGTAAAAATAAGCTACTGAAGTTGGATTATTTTGTTTCACTCATTGTTGCATTAGGTTAAACTAGATAGGTGTCTCATTTGATTTACTTAGATTCTCAAATAACAAAAATTGGCTACACTGATATTGTTGACACAATTATGCAATGTGTGTTTGTGTTAGAAATCAAAGTGGTGATGATATAATACAACTTTTGGTGATAAAAGTGTTGGGCTGTCTGAATCAAATGGTGGGTCATGCACAATTAATAAAAGGTATCCGAAAAATGATGTTGGGCCTACAGTCCGCTGAATGCCTGAAAAGCAATTTATGTTTATTAGAAAAATGTTTTAAAAAAACAACGTAAAATTGTCATTTTCGTTTAAGAGATTATAAAAAAAATATTTTTGACGTAGAGCCCATTTCTAACCGCCCAAACTTAATCAGTCAAAGACTACAAAAAAAAATAATAATAATTATGTTCTCTTCATCATCAAGTTTATGGGATTTTTTTTTCGCATTTTCTTTATTTATTATGAGTATACTATTTCATCAAGTGGTTGAGTTTCTAGATTATTTTATTGAAGTTTTTGTTTTTGGGTACTTTTTAGCTAGTTTATATTTAAGCTTGTTGGATAGTTTCCATTCTCATCTTATTATTAGGTTTGCTTAGTAAAATGATAAAGCGTAGTTGAAGATGGGTTTAAAGAAAAGATGAAGAGATTGAGGGGGTGCTTCTCATGTTATGGTGTGTTTGGGATTGCTTATTGCAAAGTGATTATTTACTCTAAAATAAGCAGAAAAGTGGTTTCATATAAACACGCAAAAGAACTGCTTACCTGATCTTAAAAAAGTACTTTTTAAGCATATAAGCACTTAAATACACAATCCAAACATTAATTTTTGGTAAAGTAAGTAACAAGTTGTAATAGAATGTAACTATAATAAGCTACTAAACCATCATGGAATTTGCACATGAACAAATAGTTATTGGTTCTGATAAATTAAGTTTGGGTCGTTTAAATCATATTGGGTAATTGAACCAGTGAACTAATAAATCTATCTAGGATCTATGTTGGTCACTGTAACTTCATTATTTGAGTAACTATTTGACATTTGAGAACTTCTATGAATCGTAAAAGCAGGTTTTTTGGGCAATGGAATGGTTGCTGTTTCATTGCTCAACATGACGATTACTTCTGACATTGTTGGTCTGTCATTCATCATTTCTTGTACACACAGAAGTCCAATATTGATACACTTCACTGCCTGTAAAGGTTCGCAGTTGTCCCTCATCGAAGGATCAATTAACTCCACACCTCTGCCTTCCATCCACATTGTTAGAATTTAAGTATCATGACATTCATATAAATAAGAATACAAAGTAGCACATAATAGCGGAAGCATAAGATCAAGTATAACATATAATTATTAACTAAAACATAAATAGAAAACATACCTCAATTGCAATTCTTGATTGGGATTGAACAAGTGAAGAACCCTAATTAGGGTTTATATAGATCAATGTTAAACCCCTTACCTTTTTGTTTAACGATCTCTTGATAACAACAATAGTGTGTTGTTACCTCGTTCTTGTACACACAAACTAAACCGTATTAAGGTTATGCAAGTAAAACACAAGAAAACAATTTTTGATAACAAAAATCGAAACCCTTAGNTCTAGGATCTATGTTGGTCACTGTAACTTCATTATTTGAGTAACTATTTGACATTTGAGAACTTCTATGAATCGTAAAAGCAGGTTTTTTGGGCAATGGAATGGTTGCTGTTTCATTGCTCAACATGACGATTACTTCTGACATTGTTGGTCTGTCATTCATCATTTCTTGTACACACAGAAGTCCAACATTGATACACTTCACTGCCTGTAAAGGTTCGCAGTTGTCCCTCATCGAAGGATCAATTAACTCCACACCTCTGCCTTCCATCCACATTTCCCATGCCTAAAAAATATCGAATCCCTCTTGCTTCAGATAGTTGTTATACAATAATTAGAATAGAGCACAACACACTTACCCATTCTGATACTGTAAGATAATCCTCAATGCAATCAGCACCACTGTTCCTTTTACCAGTCACAATTTCCAGCAGTAGGACACCGAAGCTAAATACATCTGATTTCTCAGAAAATCTACCATGCAGTGCATATTCAGGTGCCATATATCCACTGCATTTAACATAACAATGATCTCAAATTATTAATACATCATCTCTAATTTCTACTATATCTTAAATGCATAAGTTGACATTCAGACTTACTAGGTGCCAACAACTCGGTTGGTTTTGTCCTCAATTTGGTTCATCCCGAAAATCCTCGCCAGTCCAAAATCTGATATTTTGGGAGTCATCGTTTGATCCAGAAGAACATTGCTTGCTTTTAAATCCCTATGGATAACTTTGAGTCTAGAATATCTGTGCAGATAAAGGAGTCCTTGTGCTATCCCTTCTATAATTTTGAATCGCTTGTTCCAATCAAGATTTACCCTCTCAGATGGATCTAACAAAAATAGATAAAACAAAATTTAGATATGTATTCCATAAAGAATTGTATCTTGGAATAGATTGGGAATGCACATAATTTGTACCAAAAAGGAACTTGTCTAGGCTTCGATTAGGCATGTACTCGTACATTAGAATCTGTTCATCTTCTTCTACACAACATCCCAAGAGACTAACAAGATTCGTGTGCTGAAGTTTTGCAATAAGTTTGAACTCATTCATAAACTCATCACGCCCTTGTGATGATCTTGTTGATAGTCTTTTTACTGCCACTTCTCTGTTTCCAGGCAATGTACCCTGCATTGCATCTTTCTCATTTTAACAATTACAGTCTAAATAAGGTCCTTATATAAGACGCTGTAAGAATTATACCTTGTAAACAGGACCAAAGCCTCCCTCTCCAAGCTTGTTTTTGACTGAAAAGGAAGCTGTTGCGGCCAATACACTCCTTAAGCTAAATGATACAAGCTCTGCATTGTTACGTGCATCTCCAGAGGTGTTGCTAATAGAATCAAATCCAGAAAGTTCCTTGTTTATTATCCTCTCTGTGTAAACCATGAGGAAGTATTAGTCAGGGCTAAACGGGTTGCTATTTGTACCAGCTTGGGCTGACTCGCAAACATTTAGTTATGCATTTGTTTATTTTATATAAAGCCCTAAATATATTTAGTTATTGCAATATTAAATTATTTTTATTACAATATAACGATTTCGGAGATTATAAAAAGTAGAAGTACACTTTGGTAAATTCTCAGATTCTTTTATCTTTTCAACCCTTATGAACCGTTTCTGTTTACCTATCTTTTAGTTTGACCCAAGTTAACCCGTTAAGAATAAGCCATAGTCTAGATCAGCTCATTCGTCAGTAAATGCGTCAAATTTGCCATCTCTACAGGTTACATTTGAGAATTGCTTACTTTAACTGTTTACCTTTCCTTATCTTCCTTTGGCTTCTCCAGAAGTAGCCAAAGATGCTGATAATAAGCAATCCTATAGAAACAATGCTGACTCCAACTGCAATAAAGCTTTTCCTTAAGGGGGTAGATTTGTGTTCTTGACTATGATTTACTGCATGTTGACCATGGACGAAATCATAAATTTATACTTTTGAGGAATAGCGAATGAAACACTATCTATGATAAAGGTAAGTATATGTACCCAACTCCGAGTTATGAACTTTGACGTAGAGATCATGACCAGTACTGGAGTTACTCATGATGTCCACAAGCTCTTGGAACCAATTCAGACAAACAATTGTGAGTTCATACGTCACATTCTCATAAGCATAAGCTGTACACAAGCAGTTCTTAAAGCATTGTAGTTCACATTCACCAACACTTATATTACTTATAGTAACTACATGATCGGGTAGCTTCATTCCTTCCAACTTTAAAAACCCGTCTGCTTTATCACAACTCAGTTTCTTATTCCTAACACATCCACCTGTCCAATTTCCTGCACTCCATTCATTAGGTGATTTTGGGTCAAACCCAGTCAAACACTTGCAAGGCGTAACAGGTTCATCTTTATGGCATGATGTAAATGGACCACAGTAGCCATAGAAATCACATGTAGCTAACGGTCCCTGCCATAGAATTATCCATGCTGTTTGTACCCATGCCAAGACTTGAATTTTCCCGCTAGAAACCAAGGTGAACCGTGTTTTAACTGTGTTTGTAGATATACTATGCACAAAATAAATTTCATCATCTTCTACAACAAAACTCACATATGCTGAAAATCCTTGATCATATTTTAAATATCCAGAGGCGTAAGATAAAGTAGTAGCATATACATTGGTTCTCCAGTACGGTTTATCCCGTTTCCAAATATAAAACTGATATCTATATGGATCTATACCCATCGAGTATATACCTTGTTGAGGATGTTCGTCATCTACNTGGGTAGATTTGTGTCCTTGACTATGATATACTGCATGTTGACCATGGACGAAATCATAAATTTATACTTTTGAGGAATAGCAAATGAAACACTAACTATGATAAAGGTAAGAATATGTACCCAACTCCGAGTTATGAACTTTGACGTAGAGATCATGACCAGTACTGGAGTTACTCATGATGTCCACAAGCTCTTGGAACCAATTCAGACAAACAATTGTAAGTTCATACGTCACATTCTCATAAGCATAAGCTGTACAAGAACAGTTCTTAAAGCATTGTAGTTCACATTCGCCAACACTTTTATTACTTATAGTAACTACATGATCAGGTAGCTTCATTCCTTCCAACTTTAAAAACCCGTCTGCTTTATCACAACTCAGTTTCTTATTCCTCACACATCCACCTGTCCAATTTCCTGCACTCCATTCATTAGGTGATTTTGGGTCAAACCCAGTCAAACACTTGCAAGGCGTAATAGGTTCATCTTTATGGCATGATGTAAATGGACCACAGTAGCCATAGAAATCACATGTAGCTAACGGTCCCTGCCATAGAACTATCCATGCTGTTTGTACCCATGCCGAGAGTTGAATTTTCCCGCTAGGAACCAAGGTGAACCGTGTTTTAACTGTGTTTGTAGACATACTATACACAAAATAAACTTCAGCATCTTCTACAACAAAACTCACATATGCTGAAAATCCTTGATCATATTTTAAATATCCAGTGGCATAAGATAAAGTAGTAGCATATACATTGGTTCTCCAGTACGGTTTATCCCGTTTCCAAATATAAAACTGATATCTATATGGATCTATACCTATCGAGTATATACCTTGTTGAGGATGTTCGTCATCTACCCATGATGTAAGACGCATTTGTTTACCAGTCCTCCTGTTTGAGCTCATCTTCATGCCAGGCACACTTGTGTCAGTCGGATGATCAAAACTCTGCCATAGATCATTTTCACCATGTTTAAGTACCAGATTCCCATTATCGTGCAACACTGCCTCTGCAGAGTGAACACTCGCACTAATAACCGACACATTTGATGTCCATACAACTTTTCTTCCACTTAAGACCACAAGATTTCCATCTTCAGAAACCCTGAAAACTGGCAGTGAACCTTTGGGTACGGGAGATGCTCTATTAGCTACCCATATGACTGTTAGCTTCGGGATTGTATTATACCAGATCCCCAGGTAGCTACTGGTAGAATTTCCAGGACTGAAGAAGCCTAATGCAAACTTACCTTCTGCTGAAATGATGGTTTGGTTGATACTAATGGAGCTGTTTATGGAGATGCTATCTACACTTGCAGAAAGTGGTAAGATAGAAGACAAGACAATGAATAAAAGACACCATAACCATTGCATTTATTGATCTTGTGTTTTGAGATTATAGTATCTATTTTTTATCTATCTTTTGCAAAATATGCAGGGAGGCACAGAGGAGTGAGAGGGTTATGGCATAATGCAAAGTTGATTTGCTTCTTCCTATACAACTTACAAGTAAGAATTATTTTACTTGCAAGAATTTAGCCTCTTGGTTGTTGGACTACGGGTGATCACACATGCCGACAAACGTGTGAAAAGCTTTAATCCTTTATGAGGCTTTATATGTTGTTTTGACTTATGAAAAGTTAATTTCTTTTATCTTCTTTGACCTTGTACAAAATTATACTTTAAACATAATTATCAGGTGTACACATTCATTGAACTAAAGAGTGTTAAACCACATTCTAGCTTTTTAAATTACACCATATCATTACAAATGTTAAAGATAGTGACTTAGGTGGTTTCCTTAATGGTTCTAATAGATTTATTTGTAGAAATTAGTCATCTTTTGGCATTTGCTCTATGTTTTTTTCTTAAAGCGTTCAAAAACCAACATGTGTTTGAATGGAGGTGCTTCTTGGACTATATGATGACGGTGAGTCCACTCATTTTCTATGTGTTTTAGGATAAAAACCTACGAGTTATATATGAAATTGTCTTCTATAGTTTTACGCATAAGACATGATTACAAATGATGAGACCAAAATCTTTAAGGATTATAAAATCCTCTAATTAAAGACTTAATGGAGATCAAAAGAAAGAGAGATAGAAAAAAAAAAAAAAAAAAAAAAAAAAAAAAAAAAAAAAAAAAAAAAAAAAAAAAAAAAAAAAAAAAAAAAAAGTGATCCTGAAGTGTTAGATTACTAGGCTTAATCTTTGCAATATGTGAGTACTTCTTAGTTGGTTATGACAATCATCTCTAGCTTTGTACACCATCCATATGTTACATGGGAGTGTAAGTATAGAGCAAATGATGGAAGTGGCACTTTAAGGACACTAGGAGCGTAAGAATGATTTGCTCTATAAAGTTAATGTGAATTAGAATAAGATTAGGGATCACCGAAACATGTTATAATGAATGGTAGATATTTTATTTTACATTTTGGATCTTATGATATATGGTCTATTGACAAAAGAGTGATGCTCCTCCATCTCTAAATAGTAAAGAAACATGTTGGAGATGCTTTAACCTGTGGTAGAGTTAATTTTTCGAACTTATTACTGTTTCTCTAAACTTTCTATATGTGCCTTTGACCATAGTTGAACAAGTTGTCAAAGATTTGGTCGTTTCACCTTAGTTTTGTAATTACAGGTAAAAATTAGATACCGAAGTTGAATTCAATGGACATTAAAATTAAAAAAAACAAATCATAGTATTTTGTAGCATTAGGTTAAATTAGATAAGTGTCTCATTTCTTTTACTTAGATTCTCAAATAACCAAAATTGGCTACACTGATGTTGTTGACATAATTATACAACTCTACAGTTACTCCCATAGATGTGTGCTAAAGCGTGATGATATATAGAACTTTGAACTTTTGGTGATAAAAGTATTGGGCTGCCCTGTCTAGAATCAAATGGTGGGCTACTGGGCCAAGCCCAATTAATATAAGGTATGTCATATGTGAATATGATGTTTGGGCCTACAGTCCACTGAAAAGCACTTTCTGTTTATTAGGAAAATGTTTTTAAATAACAAGGTAAAATTGCCATTTTCGGTTAAGATATTATGAAAAACTATTTTTGACGTAGAACCCATTTTCAACCGCCCCAAACTTAAATCAGCCACATGCTACAATTATGTTCTCTTCATCATCAAGTTGTGTTTATTTCATACACATGGGATTTTTTTTTTTTCGCATTTTTTTTTATTTATTATGAGTGTACTAATGTACTATTTCAGTTGTGTTTCTAGATTATTTCATTGGAGTTGGGGTTGCTTATTGCAAAGTGATTATTTACTCCAAAATAAGCAGAAAAGCAGTTTCATATAAACATGCAAAAAAACTGCTTATCTGATATTAGAAAATAGCTTTTAAGCATATAAGCACTTAAATACACAATCCAAAACATTAATTTTGGGTAAACCAAGTAACAAGCTGTAATAGAACATACATAACTATAATAAACTACTCGTATTAAACTATCATGGAATTTACACATGTTCAACTAGTTATCGGTTCTGATAAATAAAGTTTAAATTGTATATATCAAATTGGGTGATAGAACCAGTGAATATAATAACTCTATCTAGGATCTATGCTGGTCACTGTAACTTCATTATTTGAGTAACTATTTGACATTTGAGAACTTCTATGAATTGTAAAAGCAGGTTTTTTGGGCAATGGAATGGTTGCTGTTTCATTGCTCAACATGACGATTACTTCTGACATTGTTGGTCTGTCATTCATCATTTCTTGAACACACAGAAGTCCAACATTGATACATTTCACTGCCTGTAACTGTAAAGGTTCGCAGTTGTCCCTCATTGAAGGATCGATCAACTCAACACCCCTGCCTTCCATCCAGATTTCCCATGCCTGAAAATCATCCAGAACCCAAAAACTCTAGTTGTTTGCATATAATTATTTTACAATAATTGAAAAAGAGGACACCATACTTACCCACTCTGACACTGTAAGAGACTCTTCATAGCAATCCGAGCCACTGTTCCTTTTACCAGTCACAATCTCTAGCAGTAAGACCCCATAACTATATACATCTGACCTCTCAGAATATCTCCCATGCAGCGCGTATTCAGGTGCCATATATCCACTGCATTTAACAAAACAATGCTCAAGCATCATCTATAATTGCTTATTTTACATGTATAGGATGACTTTTGGACTTACTAGGTACCAACAACTCGGTTGGTTTTGTCCTCAATTTGGTTCATCCCGAAAATCCTCGCCAGTCCAAAATCTGATATTTTGGGAGTCATCGTTTGATCCAGAAGAACATTGCTTGCTTTTAAATCCCTATGGATAACTTTGAGTCTAGAATATCTGTGCAGATAAAGGAGTCCTTGTGCTATCCCTTCTATAATTTTGAATCGCTTTTTCCAATCAAGATTTACCCTCTCAGATGGATCTATCAAAAATAGATAAAACAATCTTTAGATATGTATTCCATAAAGTATTGTATCTTGGAATAGATTGGGAATGCACAAAATTTGTACCAAAGAGGAACTTGTCTAGGCTTCGATTAGGCATGTACTCGTACATTAGAATCTGTTCATCTTCTTCTACACAACATCCCAATAGACTAACAAGATTCGTGTGCTGAAGTTTTGCAATAAGTTTCAATTCATTCATAAACTCATCACGCCCTTGTGATGATCTTGTTGATAGTCTTTTTACTGCCACTTCTCTGTTTCCAGGCAATGTACCCTGCATTGCATCTTTCTCATTTTAACAATTACAGTCTAAATAAGGTCCTTATATAAGACGCTGTAAGAATTATACCTTGTAAACAGGACCAAAGCCTCCCTCTCCAAGCTTGTTTTTGACTGAAAAGGAAGCTGTTGCGGCCAATACACTCCTTAAGCTAAATGATACAAGCTCTGCATTGTTACGTGCATCTCCAGAGGTGTTGCTAATAGAATCAAATCCAGAAAGTTCCTTGTTTATTATCCTCTCTGTGTAAACCATGAGGAAGTATTAGTCAGGGCTAAACGGGTTGCTATTTGTACCAGCTTGGGCTGACTCGCAAACATTTAGTTATGCATTTGTTTATTTTATATAAAGCCCTAAATATATTTAGTTATTGCAATATTAAATTATTTTTATTACAATATAACGATTTCGGAGATTATAAAAAGTAGAAGTACACTTTGGTAAATTCTCAGATTCTTTTATCTTTTCAACCCTTATGAACCGTTTCTGTTTACCTATCTTTTAGTTTGACCCAAGTTAACCCGTTAAGAATAAGCCATAGTCTAGATCAGCTCATTCGTCAGTAAATGCGTCAAATTTGCCATCTCTACAGGTTACATTTGAGAATTGCTTACTTTAACTGTTTACCTTTCCTTATCTTCCTTTGGCTTCTCCAGAAGTAGCCAAAGATGCTGATAATAAGCAATCCTATAGAAACAATGCTGACTCCAACTGCAATAAAGCTTTTCCTTAAGGGGGTAGATTTGTGTTCTTGACTATGATTTACTGCATGTTGACCATGGACGAAATCATAAATTTATACTTTTGAGGAATAGCGAATGAAACACTATCTATGATAAAGGTAAGTATATGTACCCAACTCCGAGTTATGAACTTTGACGTAGAGATCATGACCAGTACTGGAGTTACTCATGATGTCCACAAGCTCTTGGAACCAATTCAGACAAACAATTGTAAGTTCATACGTCACATTCTCATAAGCATAAGCTGTACAAGAACAGTTCTTAAAGCATTGTAGTTCACATTCACCAACACTTATATTACTTATAGTAACTACATGATCGGGTAGCTTCATTCCTTCCAACTTTAAAAACCCGTCTGCTTTATCACAACTCAGTTTCTTATTCCTAACACATCCACCTGTCCAATTTCCTGCACTCCATTCATTAGGTGATTTTGGGTCAAACCCAGTTAAACACTTGCAAGGCGTAACAGGTTCATCTTTATGGCATGATGTAAATGGACCACAGTAGCCATAGAAATCACATGTAGCTAACGGTCCCTGCCATAGAATTATCCATGCTGTTTGTACCCATGCCAAGACTTGAATTTTCCCGCTAGAAACCAAGGTGAACCGTGTTTTAACTGTGTTTGTAGATATACTATGCACAAAATAAATTTCATCATCTTCTACAACAAAACTCACATATGCTGAAAATCCTTGATCATATTTTAAATATCCAGAGGCGTAAGATAAAGTAGTAGCATATACATTGGTTCTCCAGTACGGTTTATCCCGTTTCCAAATATAAAACTGATATCTATATGGATCTATACCCATCGAGTATATACCTTGTTGAGGATGTTCGTCATCTACCCATGATGTAAGATGCATTTGTTTACCAGTCCTCCTGTTTGAGCTCATCTTCATGCCAGACACAATTGTGTCAGTCGGATGATCAAAACTCTGCCATAGATCATTTTCACCATGTTTAAGTACCAGATTCCCATTATCGAGCAACACTGCCTCTGCAGAGTGAACACTCGCACTAATAACCGACACATTTGATGTCCATACAACTTTTCTTCCACTTAAGACCACAAGATTTCCATCTTCAGAAACCCTGAAAACTGGCAATAAACCTTTGGGTACGGGAGATGCTCTATTAGCTACCCATATGACTGTTAGCTTTGGGATTGTATTATACCAGATCCCCAGGTAGCTACTGGTAGAATTGCCAGGACTGAAGAAGCCTAATGCAAACTTACCATCTGTTGAAATGATGGTTTGGTTGATACTAATGGAGCTGTTTATGGAGATGCTATTTACACTTGCAGAAAGTGGTAAGAAAGAAGATGGAACCATGAATAAAAGACAACATAACCACAGCATTTTGTTCTTGTGTTTTGAGATGATATTATTTATTTCCTAACTATCTTCTGTAAAATGTTCAGGGAGGCACAGAGGAGGAGGGAGAGGGTGATGGCATAATACAAAGTTGATTCGCTTCTTCATATACAACTTACAAGTAAGAATAATGTCATTTGAAAGAATTTAGCCTCTTGGTTGTTGGATTACGGTGATTAGACATGTCAACCTATATGTGTGAAAAGTAAATTTCATTTAAACTTCTTTGACCTTGTACAACATTATATTTTTGTCAAAAGTATCAGCTGCATGCAATCATTAGAATATTTACTATCTTATTTTTGTAGAATATGAGTGTAAAACCTGATTTTTAATTTTGAATTGCACCATAACCTTACAAATGTAGAAGATACTGACTTAGGTGGTTTCCTTGATGGTGCCTATACCTTCACTCATGTCAGCCTTATCATCTCTCTTCATCATTGGGTTCACTTGATTTTCCATTTGCAACGTTTAACACATTTGTATTTTCAATTTCAAACTCAAATTCTTTAGTTACAAAATTATTTGTAAAAGGAAAATCATATCACTTGAAATCGTGTTATCACTTTCCAATAGAAACTATTCGACCCTATGCCTAGGTTACACGAATATCTCTATGGCATAAGACCAAGTGGTGTTCTTGTTTTAGGCACAAATCAAGAACCAGTTCGCTTTCAAGTGTTTATATTACATGTATTTTTCCATGCAGATATGTTTCCTATTTATAGGATTGATTTACTCTTAAGTCAATGGAATTATGAGAATTAATTAGCCAATTAATCTCCTCATAATGTTCCTCCATTATAGCCATAGTGGTTACAAGACCAAGTTATTATGATCTTAATTACGAGTTTGAAACTGCCCATTAATAGGTCAAAGCAGTTACAAACTAACTCCAGCAATGTCGCGGTTCACCCATCAGAAACACTCATCAGCATGTTCATTTAAGTAACTTGTTGATGGTTTCAGTATCTGATGAATACCATTTGCTGATGAGCATTCACTCTCTCATGAGAATTGCTCTCTGATGAGATAACTCGCTGAAGGATTGAACCTTCTGATAAGTTACTCCCTGATGAGTACATCAGAACTTAACTCTCTGATGTGCCCATCAGAATCATAAAACCACTATTAGAGTCAGGGACTTGATGGGTGTACACTCTGTACCTCCAAACCCATTTCGAAGTATGACTATATCCCTCAATTGAACTAAATTTCCAACAATCCTCCCAATTTAGTATAATTCCTTTTGCATGAAAATAAACATAAAACAAAACATGTGCAGAAATGAAAATATCTTGAAAATTGAATTCCCATCTTAGTACATTACACGTCCAAATACTCGAGAATCAGGGTGTTCTAAGAACCCTTCAACTCATTTGAATACTTGAAGATTACATACACACAAAGTTTTCAAACACTTAAACGCTTGTGACACTAAATAAGCCATGTGTCCATATCCAATTCACAAATGTTGTAAGAGCAAAAAGTCCAAAGCTCCCTGAAGCGGCAAAACTTCAACATTCACGTAGGTGGTTCCTCTTTATTCATGCTCCTGCTTAACACTTTTTCAAAGAAATTAACCATTAAGAAGTAAAGACTTCATCCTCCTTTTCAGCAGGTTTCGAGCACAACCTTGGGATGTAATATAAAACATGTGCTCTAGCCTCTGACCATTAAGCTTTCCCCATTGAATTCGACTCCAAAATTTCCTTCGGAAGGAATTGGGGGGTCTGAATGCTCAGCAACTATGGTGGACTTTAAACCCATACCTTTAGTAGACTTTAGAACCAAGTCTCTAGCCAAACCCTTCGTCAAATGATCAACTTAGTTTTGTTGAGATCTAACAAACTCTATAGATACCACCCCATTCATGATAAGTTCACGAATCATGCTATGCCTGACACCTAGGTGTCTAGACTTCCTGATAACGCTCTAATTATACATATTTCTATATGCGTTATCTATACTTTTATTCTTATATATTGATGAATTATATGAGCTTTTGATACTTAATAGAGTATATTTGATATTGTAGGTTGTCGTGGAAGAAATGGAAGAAAACACGAAGATATGGAAGTTAAACGAAGAAATAAACTCAAGTTAAAGGCGACACCTGTCCACTATTTTGGCCATAAGTTGAGCATACGAACTCCGATTTAGTTGATTCAAGCGGCCACGAAAAGCTAAGAGAATTATCTACAACTTTCATGTTTGTGCCAAGAGCTGGAAATGACCACAAATACGCCGGTTTTGCCAATTAGTGCGGCGCACTTCAAAGTNCTGTGCAGAAATGAAAATATCTTGAAAATTGAATTCCCATCTTAGTACATTACACGTTCAAATACTCGAGAATCAGGGTGTTCTAAGAACCCTTCAACTCATTTGAATACCTGAAGATTACATACACACAAAGTTTTCAAACACTTAAACGCTTGTGACACTAAATAAGCCATGTGTCCATATCCAATTCACAAATGTTGTAAGAGCAAAATGTCCAAAGCTCCCTGAAGCGGCAAAACTTCAACATTCACGTAGGTGGTTCCTCTTTATTCATGCTCCTGCTTAACACTTTTTCAAAGAAATTAACCATTAAGAAGTAAAGACTTCATCCTCCTTTTCAGCAGGTTTCGAGCACAACCTTGGGATGTAATATAAAACATGTGCTCTAGCCTCTGAGCATTAAGCTTTCCCCATTGAATTCGGCTCCAAAATTTCCTTCGGAAGGAATTGGGGGTCTGAATGCTCAGCAACTATGGTGGACTTTAAACCCATACCTTTAGTAGACTTTAGAACCAAGTCTCTAGCCAAACCCTTCGTCAAGTGATCAACTTAGTTTTGTTGAGATCTAACAAACTTTATAGATACCACCCCATTCATGATAATTTCACGAATCATGCTATGCCTGACACCTAGGTGTCTAGACTTCCTGATAACGCTCTAATTATACATATTTCTATATGCGTTATCTATACTTTTATTCTTATATATTGATGAATTATATGAGCTTTTGATACTTAATAGAGTATATTTGATATTGTAGGTTGTCGTGGAAGAAATGAAAGAAAACACGAAGATATGGAAGTTAAACGAAGAAATAAACTCAAGTTAAAGGCGACACCTGTCCACTGTTTTGGCCATAAGTTGAGCATACGAACTCCGATTTAGTTGATTCAAGCGGCCAAGGAAAGCTAAGAGAATTATCTACAACTTTCATGTTTGTGCCAAGAGCTGGAAATGACCACAAGTACGCCAGTTTTGCCAATTAGTGCGGCGCACTTCCAAGTACGGAGCACAATAAATCAAGTGCGGAGCACTTTACAAGTACGACGGGTTTTGTTAGTAAGTGCGGAGTACTTCGCTCCTGATCAGCTATAATGCATTAAATTGAGTCCTAACTGATCATATACTTCCCCAACTTGATCCCCAAGTGTTCCTAAGCCTATATATACCCCAAAAACGCAGAGAACCTGTACCCTAACATATACTATCATAAGAACACAACTTGGAGAGAAGGAGGAGTGGTGAGGGTCTTAGGATCCAATGATCCAAACACTCCTCCACCTCAACACCACCACCATCATATCACCACCACGACTCACTACTCTTCCTACATGTTTTGAGACCCTAAACCTTCTGTTCTCAGAGCCTAAACATACCATACCATAAGGGTTAGACGATTCACACCAAATCTCTAATTCCTTCGCCATAAACCTTGTTACCAAACACACCATTTGGTGACATGTTGCTGATTTCTAGAGGCAAGAGTGACACTTCCTCGGGTTATTTCAGAGACTTGGGTTGTTGGATGATCATGGATAGTTGGTTTGGACTAGTCTCGGATTGGTAGGAATAATGGTCTTGGTTCCTTGTATTCGTATTACTTACATAAACGATTTGGTACTTTTCTTTACTATTATAATGAATAAGTTTATAAGTTATGTCATGCTTGTGATGTTTGATTCTCGTTAGTTTTGGTTATGTGAAACATGATATGATATTTAGACGATATTAGTATAACTTGTGAATATGAATGCTTATGAATTCGATGTTACTTTTGCTTGGAGCTTGTTTATCCTTTGGTTGATCATTAGCAATTGAAGTAGGTTGAAAGGGTCAATTGTGTGTGGTTGATTTTGAGTCGTCTTGGCCAAGCAAACCAATATCATGCTTGTAGAAATTGTGTGATAAATTGATAAACAAACCAAGTGGAATGATGTTTAAGACCCTTCCTTATGTAGAAATGCCGGGTTGGGAGGAATTCATATGTATGCATATTCGATATAAACCATTCTTAATGCGCTCGTGATGATGTAGTCTATAGGTCAAAAGGATTCTATGTCATTATTGGTAGATATGTTTGTTACGGTTAATACACCAATAATTGTAACTTGCATGCTTTTGTTTATATAAGTCTTGCTTTATCTCTATCTATTATCTATGTGGATCATGTCTTGTTTGGTACTTTGCTTTGCCTTATACACACGTTTAGGCTATTTGATATGTGACAATCATTTGGCTTTGTTACTTGATAAACTCTCTGTTAATTGCTACAAATCCCGTGGAACGACCTGGACTTACCTTAGGCTATATTACATACAAAAGGGTACACTGCCCGTGTTGTGTTGTTAGTCATTCATTTGGTAAAATCTAGTATTATAAATTTAAAGCTTTCGACACGCATCACTTCCCATTATACATCTGGCTATAAGCCTTTGCCAATGTATCATCATCATCATCATTATCATCATCACAAATCATGCTATGCCTGACACCTAGGTGTCTAGACTTCCTATTATACATCTGGCTATATGCCTTTGCAAATGCATCATCATCATCATCACAAATCATGCTATGCCTGACACCTAGGTGTCTAGACTTCCCATTGTACATCTAGCTATATGCCTTTGCCAATGCATCATCATCATCATAATCATCAGGATTAGGATTATTATGGGATAATTATCCAAATGCTCCAGTTGCCCCAAGGTCGGGGGTTTTTTAGACCACTTTTTTTCTCGTTCCCAAACTAGACCGGGAAACTGGGCAACTTGAATTACCCAACCATGTGTCGCCATGTGTCCGACATTTTTTTTACCAAAGTAGACCAGTTGCCCAATTGTTATATCGAAGTAGAGGAGTTGCCCTGTGACTCATCACCCCCGTAATCATTGAAGGCACACTTGTCGCTTACCGGGGATAGTTGCCCAATTGTACAGGGCAACCCGGTCTAGTTTGGGACCGAGAAAAAAAGCGGTCCAAAAACTCCCGACCTTGGGGCAACTGGGGTATTTAGATAATTATCCCTGTTATTATTATTAGGATTATTATTATTATTACTAGGATTGCTCGTAGTTGGGGGGCGTCCTAAGAGACGATCGACTGAATGGTTAACCTCCTATTACGAGTAGTCTAAATAAGAACATAGACATCATCAAGACCCATTAGAAACTGTTTCAGCCTTAAAAGCTAATTATGTTTCTTAAGTGCAGGAGCACCATCACAACTGCAACTAAGTAGATTGACCAAAGAGTCAAACTGTCTCCATAATGCATTAAAATCATGATAGTACTCTGATAAGGCAATGGGTAAATGAATGTATCATATAATGAAAATTAAAAATTATAGATCCATCTTCCTTATTATAAGTTTCCTCTCACTCGTCCCATACATCTTTAGCATTTTTTGAAAATTTTAACCCTGACATAGTTGTTGAGACACACATCCTAATAACCAAGAAAAAACAACATAATTGCATCTATCCCCTTGATCTTGATACAACACATTATTAGTATCTCTTACAAATTTTCCATTAATAATTCCTAGTTTATTTCTAGTGTGAAGAGCTAATTTACCAGCAGCAGACCATATCTTATAATTTTCACTCCTTTCAAGCTTAGGGCATCCACTATAAGAGGTTTATAAAAAGGTCTAAAAGCTATGAAAAGGTTTATCTTTTGTTTCAACCATAGTGAGCTTGTGGTTTATATCTATGTGTCATGAAGAGGTCCAAGATCCTAGACCTTTTCAAAATTTAATGCATGTGTTATAGTTGAACATTTTATATAATTACAAAAGGTTTATATATAGTGGTAATAGGTTTATAGTTTATAAATTAATGACTTGACATGTTATAAACCTATTTAAAAGGTCCACCATTGTGGATGCTCTTAAAATCAATTAAATGAGTTCCATTAAAGTCATTAGGGTGTATGTATAACGGGTCATTAACATGTAAGTTTAATTAACTAGTACTAGACCCACCAGTATTCTTTTTATTCATATGTTGATTTTGATCACCATCAACCATTTTAACAATCTTAATTTTTAAAATTAGAAAATAAAACAATAAACCATAGATTGAAACGCAAACAAGAACAAAAACCATGTAATTAGAAACCCTTAACTCCTCAATCACAAATAACTACTAATAGAAACAACACCTCAGCTTCTCAAAATAAATCCCTTAACCTATCCACCAAGACAAGGTGTTAGATGTTTTACAGTGCATGCAATTGTTTCCAAACCACAATAATATCAGGATCTACCAGATCAACAATATGCACATCAAAAGCACCTAACACAAACATAAATTAAAGTCAATTGATAGTTAAAACAATTGATCTAAAAATTTTAAAACCCTAACTTTTTGAAAAATTGAGGGTTTTACTCAAAACCTTTTAGAATTAAAAATTAAACCACATATCTAACTAATAAACAGAAGATTAAACCCAAGAACCTGACATTGGGGTTCGATACAGTAACCCCTAATTTTACCAACAAGAACATACACCAATCGACTCGAATCAACGTTAATTAACTCAAACAACAACCAAATTCAAAAAACCCCCAACATTTTTTAAAACCCTAATTTTTGAAAAACTGATGTCAAGAACAAATCTTCGTATTAGAACAACCTTGCTCTGATACCATGTGGAAAACAACTATACGAAGATACAAAACACACCAGAACTCATACAACCATCCACTCCTTTTATTTTTTATATCACCACATCACACAATTGCCTAATCAAGTTGTGGTTTTGAGTTCAGTACAAGTTTACAAAAGAAAGAAATAAAAACGAATATATGTTGCTAAACACACCTAAACACACAAATACTAATTTGAGAGAGAAAACTCACAAATACACACAGAAAAAATGAATAAACAAAGAAGAAAAATGCTTTTATAGCCAAAACTCTAAATCTGTCGGCATCTTTCAATCATCCATCTATAGTACAAATCTTTGAACTTTTATCATCTCCGGTCCTTCAATTCCTGCACACTTAACAAACACAAAAACAAAACTTATTTTCCTTTTATAAGACTTTTACTTTTTGTCACTTCTCATCCATGTACTTATTTCAACTCACAATAGCTTATATTTAATAAGAACTCATTTCCAACCACCCAAAACTTACATGAGCCACATACTATAATTATGTTTTCTTCATAGGTATGTGCAATCTTTCCTTTTTTTTTTTTTTTTTTTTTTTTTTTTTTTTTTTTTGGTAGTTTTTTTTTTTTTTTTTTTTTTTTTTTTTTTTTTTTTTGGGTAATCATGATTTCTGACCTTTTGGCTGACTAATCCACATGGTTTGAACCCACCGCTACACTTGTGTTTTTAAATTATTTTGTTGGAGTTTGTGCTTTTGGGTACATTTTAGCTAGTTTATATGTACGCTTGTTGGATAGTTTGCATTCTCATCTTATTACAAGGTTTGCTTAATAAAATGATGAAGACCATTGTGGAAAAAGGGTTTAAAGAAATAGATGAACATATGTGTTTGGAATTGCCTACTGCAAAGTGATTATTTACTCTTAAGCATGGTTGCAAAAATCGTGAATTGGTATTCGGGTGGTTAACCCCCTGTAGCTTGTAATCGGTCTAGGCAGAATTAATCGGTGATTAATCGGATTGACATTTTCGACAAGTTTTCTATATTTCCGACAGGTTTTAGGTATTTCCGGCAAATTTTAGATATTACTGGCAAGATTTTTCTTAAAAAAACATCTTGAAATAGATATAAACAACAAGTATAACTTATTAAACAATTTTATGGTGAGGTTTTGGTATTTCCAGCAATGTTTGAAGGTTTTGGTTAAGCTTGACCACCGTTGACCGTCATTAACCGTCGTTGACCACGGTTGACCGAGTTGTTTGACCGATTTACAAAAATCGGAAAGGTTGGTGACCTTGTAGCACCTAATCGGCGATTAATCGGCCTTGTAGGCCTTGTTTTGCAACACTGCTCTTAAGTAAGCTGATAAACGGTTTCATATAAACACGCAACAAACTGCTTATCCGATTTGAAAAAATAGCTTGTAAGCATATAAGCACTTAACTACACAATCCAAAACATTAATTTTGGGTAAACTAAGAAACAAATTGTAATAGAACGTAACTATAATAAGCTACTAAACTATAATGAAAGTTACACATGATCAACTAGTTATCGGTTGTGATAAATTAAGTCTAGATTATATAAATCAAACTGGGTAATAGAACCAGTGAATTTAATAACTCTATCAAGGATCTATGATGGTCACCATCTATACTACATTATAAAGTATTTGGGACTTTTATAAAAAGATGTCTTAAAACTTTAAGACAAAAAAACATTACAATAAAAGAAAAATTAGAAAATTAATGTAAAATTTGAAAATTTAAGTCTAATTTAAACCATACAGTAACCCATCCAATAACGATATATTTTAATAAAATAATTTATAAGTACATTATAAAGCATTTGGGACTTCCTATAAAAGAAAGTTTTAAAATTTTAAGAAAAAAAACATTAATATAAGAAGAAAATTAGAAAATGAATGTAAAATTTGAAAATTTAAGTCTCTTTTAAACCATATAGTAACCCCCTCTAATAATGATATATTTTAATAAAATTGTTTATAAGAAAAATTCACTAAACTTATAACCACCAAATTAATGCTAAAATTTGAAAAATAAAAGTGCTAACTATTTTCACTATTATCAATTTAGACGTTCTACTTTTGAAAAATATATATCGGCTACGTTATAAAGTATTTGAGACATGCTAAATAAGAAAGGTTTAAAATGAAAATCATTTGCTCGTCACAAAAATAGTCACCGGGTACCCGCCGCCATATTGCGCGGGTACCTTCTAGAACCAGTGAATTTAATAACTCTATCTAGGATCTATGATGGTCACTATAACTTCATTATTGGAGTAGCTATTCGGAAATTGAGAACTTATATGAATTGTAAAAGCAGGTTTTTTTTGGGCATGGAATGGTTGCCGTTTCATTCCTCAACATGACGTTTACTTCGTACATTGTTGGTCTTTCAGGCATGATTTCCCAAGTATAGGATCGCAGTTGTCCTCATGAAAGGATCGATCAACTCAACAACCCTGCCTTACATCCAGATTTCCCATGCCTGAAAATCATCCAAACCCTAAAAATGTAGTTGTTTGCATATAACTATTACACAATGATTGAAAAAGAGGACATCACACTTACCGATGCTGATACTCTAAGAGAATCTTCTTAACAATTTTACCAGTCACAATTAGGAGTGTAATTGAGTCGAGCCGAGCTCAAGCTTAACAGGGCTTGAGCTTGGCTTGAAATTTATAAGTTAGGCTTGAGATTGGCTTGATAACTTGACGAGCTTTAATCATCCAGGCTTGAGCTTGGCTTGAAAAATTCGATTAAAGCTTGAGCTCGGCTTGAAAAGCTTGAATATATATAAAAATATTATATCTAATAGCAAACTCGTCAATAAATATATGTATAAAATAAAACAAACTTAAACCATAATAGCCAAACTCACGAGTATTTTTCACAAATGATAACACTGTAACAGTCGACACTTATAATTTCTAAAAAGGTTTATTCAACTGAAACACAACTTTTTAACCATATAAAATAAATTTGTCAAGCTTAGTGAGAAACTGGGTTCATGGTTAACACTAGAAAGTATGTGTACTTTAGGATATTTGTACATACTTTTTTTGAAAAAGCAACATGTTATTCCCAAGTAACAATGACTTAATTTGTGTAACAACTTGACACAAACTTAATTGATGACATGATTGACACTGAACCTAAAGACTAATGCTCCTAGCAAACCCACGAATGTGACATGCAGATCAAAAGAGAATGCAGCCGAGTAGAGTGAATAATACAATAGGTGGAATACAAAACGTTTGGATTAATTAGGTTTAAATGACTTTCTAGAATACATGTTCAATTATTTACAAAATAAGTCCTTATAATTATGTTAATACTCAAATTATCCCTAGTTAGTTATATGAATTTATAATTGAAATATATTTATATTAAAGCTCGAAAAGGTTGATAGGAGCTCGAGCCGAGCTATCAAAAGCTTGAGCTTGGCTTGTTATATGTTTCGAGCTAATTTTTGGGCTTGAGCTTGATAAAAGCTTGACTCAATCGAGTCAAGCTCGAGCTCGAGCTCGAGTTGCTTGATAAAAGCTTGACTTGATTGCAGCCCTAGTCACAATCTGTAAGACCCCATAGCTATATACATCTGACCTCTCAGAATAGCTCCCATGCAGCGCGTATTCAGGTGCCATATATCAACTGCAGTTAACAAAAAAATGCTCACACATCATCTCTAATTGCTTATTGTACATGTATAGGATGACTTTTGGACTTACTAGGTACCAATAACTCTGTTGGTTTCGTCTTCAATCTGGTTCATGCCGGAAATTCTAGCCAGTCCAAAATCTGAGATTTTAGAGGAGTCATCATTTTATCCAAAAGAACATTGCTTGCTTTTTAGTCCATATGGATAACTTTGAGTCTAGAATATTTGTGCAGATAAAGGAGTCCTTGTGCTATCCCTTCTATAATTCCTCAAATTTCAAATTTTAGAAGTTAGGCTCGGTCCACTTGTTTAAGCCCGTTTACTAGTTAGGGTTAGGTTAGTTTATTTTCTATTTAATGTTTTGTAATCTTCATTGTTTAGTTGAATCTGATCAATATATTGTTTTTAGTATTCCCTTGATTTCTACAATTCTGACCAATATTTTTTTTCCTGAAATCACTGTTCATCGCAAAATCACTGTTCATTAGAAGTCATGACTAACAAAAAAGTTGCAGAACTAGATGTTGAATTCATCGTGTATAAGGCAGAAGCAAAAGAAAGAATGGATGATTTGGAGAAGAAGTTTGACGAAGGTATTGGAAAGTTAGATGGGGGAATTGGACTTTTAAAATCTGAAATTTGAGGAATTGAAACACTTGATCTTAGGTAGGGCTCCAACACAAACATCAAATTTAACATCAACTTTTGAATTTCCTGATCCCATGAAGCAAACATCAACTTTTGAAGTTCCTGATCCCACGAAGCCAGCTACAAAGCTGACCCCGTATGTACCACTACCAATACGACGGGGTTATATGATGATATTGGGTGGAATTGCGTAATTCTAATGGTGAATTAAGCACTGCTATTGGAAAAAACTTGAGGCCAGAGTATTGAAATGTGGAAGGATCGAGCAAATTCGATCAAAGGAAAACAAATGACTTGAATGGTGAGCGATTTAAGCCGCGTACAGATTGTGGTGCACCATTTGTTACAAGAATGCAGCCTACAGGTTTTAGATGGGACTTTGGGGTGGATCCGCATCGGGGGGAGCTGGAACGAATCATCTTGAGCATCAAATGAGAAAATTGAAGATGCCGGTGTTTGAAGGTGAAGATGCATATGGATGGATATATAGAGTTGAACAATATTTTGAAATTCAAGGTCTCCCACCACAAGAACAACTACGAGCAGCAGCTTTATGTATGGAAGGCGAGGCGCTAGCTTGGTAAAGATGGAGTGAGGGGCGAACTCCAATCCATTCATGGGACAGTTTTAAAAGGCAATTGTTGATACGGTTCCAACAATCACAGGAAGGGAATCTCTATGAGCAGTTTTTGGCAATAGCTCAAGAGGGATCGGCTCGAGCTTATGTTGCTTTGTTTGAAAATTTGGCTTGCCAACTGGTTGGGGTTCCCAAACCTGTTATGGAAGCCACCTTTACAAAAGGGCTTAAACCCGCGCTTAGGGCAGCAGTTAAGGTCATGAAACCCAAAGGGTTGAACCATGCTATGGAGTTGGCTGTATCATTTGAAGACAACCAGTTATACGAGGGTGTTATGCAATCTAAGAGTGTGACTGCGATTGTAGAAAAAACCAGTGGTAAGGGAGATAACTTTCGAAGGATGACTGAGTCAGAAATACTAGACAGGAAAGCTAAAGGACTATGTTTCCGGTGTGATGAGAAATACACACCAGGTCATCGGTGCGCGAGTCACACTTTGCAAGTAATGTTGGTGGATGAGAGTGATGTGGAAGCTGAACCACATTTTAACTTCAACCATGGGAACCCAGTTCCAAGATCGTTTAAGATGAAATTTAGAATCCTCACCTTGAGGACAAGGTGTGTTTTGGGAGGGGAGTAATGATACGAAATGATGATGAACTTCCAGAATAGTTGAGGGGTCTGAGAGTTAATTATGAAAGATGCTAGAAGTTTAGTGTTTATTTATTTAGTTTCCTTTTAATAAGTAATTTCCTATTAATGTTTTCTTGCTTATCAAGAATACAAGAGTTTAAATAGATATAGGGGTCGTAATCTAGAGGGAGGAGGGAATAGAACCGGTCTAAGGACTTGGAAAAACCTACTACTGTTCTTTGTGTTCTTTATTTTTCAGTATTAATAATATTATCAGTTTGGTTTGTATCATTAATATGTATCTCCAGAGGTAGTGCTAATAGAATCAAATCCAAGAAGTTCCCTGTTTATTCTCTCTGTGAAAATCCAAGGTTTAAAACGGGTTGCTATTTGTACCAGCTTGGGTTGAGTTGCAAACATTTTGTTTTCCATTTGTCTATCGTTTATAAATGGTGTCGTGATATGTTTACATGTTATTACAATATTAATTATTTTATTTAAAAATATATAGATTTAGGAGATTATAAACATTAGAAGTACACTTTAGTATATCGTCAGCTTCTTTGATCTTTTCAACCCTTATGAACCGTTTCTGTTTAGGTATCTTTTTTACCTTTTCCCAAGTTAACCTGTTAAGAATAATCCATATTTTAAATCGACTCGTTCATAAGTAAATGGGTCAAAATGGGCATCTCTCAATTGGATAGATTCAAAAATCATTTACTTTAACTATTTACCTTTCCTTATCTTCCTTTGGCTTCTCCAGAAGTAGAAAAAAATGCTAATAATAAGCAATCCTATGGAAACAATGCTGACTCCAACTACAATAAAGCTTTTCCTTAAGTTGGTAGATTTGTGTTCGTGACTATCATATACTGCATGTTGACCATGGACGAAATCTTAAATTTATAATTTCAAGAAATAGAAAATGAAACACTGCTCCGAGTTGTGAACTTTGACATAGAGATCAGGACCAGTATTGTGGTCCATTTACATCATGCCATAAAGATGAACCTTTTATGATTGCAAGTGTTTGACTGGGTTTGACCCAAAATCACCTAATGAGTTGGAGTGTGTGAAATTGGACAGGTGGACGTGTGACGAATAAAAAACTGAGTTGTGATAAAGCAGCCGGTTTTTGAAGTTCGAAGGAAGCTACCTGATGATGTAGTTACATTACAAAAGTGTTAGTGAATGTGAACTAGAATGCTTTAAGAACTGCTTGTGTA
>LBNU01038874.1:148017-191985 GCA_014162995.1 Artemisia annua
AAACAAGACTTAATCTAACTTTCAAACACTAGAGTTGTTTCTTACTTACTTACTTGGAAACACTAAAGTTTCTAACAAAACCAAGTTTCTTTCTTACTTTCTTACTATCCTTCAATTGATTTTGGGATTATATATATATGTATTTTTCCTAATCAATAAATAAAGTGAAAAGAAACAAAACAAATAAATACTTAAAATATTTTTCCCAAAATCCCACACTGACTTTCACTATACCCTGCTTTCTACTTCTTCTTCCCCTAATCCCCTTACTTTCCCTTTTCAAAAAAAAACTAAATCTACTTCTAGGTTAAATTCAGAAAGTACAGGGAAATACCAAAATCGTTCCTCCGTTCTTCTGGATTTTCTTCGATCGATGCTTTCTCGATTTGGGTCAATCGGTGGTTTCAATAAACCCTTTGTCTTCTCCGGTTATGTTTCTCCGGTTAACCTAGGTCTTTTCTCTGGCCCAAGTCTGATTGCCTTCGTGCCTTTTGATCAACCAGTATTGATCGATTTATGTCTTACAACTGATTTTGTTTTTCAGAACCTATCCTATATATACATGTTGAATCGTTGCCTTCTAAACTGATACAACGTTTCACCAAAAGTAAACGACACACCTATATCTAAACGTTCTAACCGTTTATACCCATTATGACCCAGCCCAATACAGTGGGTTTACAGACTTAACGTAATACATACATGACTTTCTAAGTATTTNTGTTTCGTCTTTGAATTACCAACAAGTGGTATCAAGAGCTAGGTTCGTTTAGCGATGAAGAAAAAGAAGAAGAAAAAGTTTTTTTAGGGTTCGTTTGGATTGTAGTTCGATTGTTTTTGGTTTGAAGAATCGCTTGAATTGTATTCGGAATAATCGTTTTTGGTGGAGCTTTGGTAAGTAAGTTTTGTTTGATCGATTGGTATGTTTTGCTTTTGGAATTTAAGGATCGATTTGTGTTTTACACAGTTTGGTTATTGGGCTTTTGGTTTTGAAGTAGAACATGGGCTGCCACTTTGATTTTTGTTTATACGTGAATCTCTTTGAATAAGAGTATATCACTATATTATTATATGTTTTGTTCTAGATTTTCGACAATATTGATTTGTTTGGTTTTTGAGTGATCAACTTTGAAGACTAACCTACGATTAGGTATTTGGGTATTTGTATTTGATTTTGATTTTACCGTAATTCTTATCATATAAGTGAGTCATTAGAATTATTATCAAGCATATATTTGGGGCGTTTGAATTATAAGAGTTCATTCGTCAAGTTATTTATTAACTTGAATTTGTTTGATACTTGGATAATAAGTTTGAAGTTGGACCGTAATACTTATCTATAAGTGGGTCATTAGAATTTGAATTTGATATTTGAGTCGTAATTCTTATTAAATAAGTGGACCATTGGAATTTGAATTTGGTATTTGAAATTTGAAGATCGGTTTGGTGTTTGAAAGACTTAATTATTATTAGGTTGTTTGGAATTTGTTCGATCGTTGGGAATTTGTTAGTTTGAAAATTTGGATCTTCGTTCGTCGGGCTTTTGAAGTTGGTTGTCCGAATTTGATTGTCTTTATTGAAGATCGTTTGAGCTAATTTGGTTTTGTTTGGTTGACCATTTTGAATTTGTAGGTTAATGTTTGATTGTTCGTTTCGAAGTCATCGACATTTGTTTTGGATCGAAATTGTTTTGGATTGCTTTTGGAAATCGATAGTTTGATTTGTTTGGAAAATTTGAATTCGTTTGTTTGAATTTGGCTAGCATCTTTGGCATTTAGAATTTGGAATTTGATTTGGAACATGTGGAGGAGTTCAAGCTACGGTGGAGATTGTTAGAAAAGTGACTTCAACTCTGAGGGCCATTCGGTAAATTTGGTTTTAGTTTTTGATATATTTCCTAATTTGAGTTGGTTTAGAATTTGGCAATTATGTCATTGTTTTCTTTTAAATAGGGATCAATGTCATTAGTTTTCTTTGTACCTTTTGAATTAGATCTTTGTGTTTGGTACCTTTGAATTTGTTTTATATTTGGCTTGTTTTGTATTTGGCTTGATAATTTGAATAAAGCTTCCGCTTCGTTTGTCAATTTTGTTTGTTTGTTTCGTCTTTGAATTACCAACAGGTGTATCAGTCGGATGATCAAAACTCTACCATACATCATTTTCACCGTGTTTAAGTACCAGATTTCCTTTATCTAGCAACACTGCATCCACATATATGCTTAAGCAAATAAGCGACACATTTGATGTCCTCAAAATCTTTCTTTTACTTAAAACAACAAGATTTCCATCTTCAGAAATCCTAAAAACTGGTGATGAACCTTAGGGAAGTGGATATGCTCTATTGGCTACCCAAATGACTGTTTGCTTTGGGATGGTATTGTACCATATCCCCACGTAGCTACTGGTGGAATTGTTAGGTCTGAAAAAACCTAATGCAATCTTACCTCTTGCTGAGATTATGGTTTGGTTGATACTGATGGAATTGGTTATGTTGATGCTATTTTCACTTGCAGAAAGTGGTAAGAAAAAAGATGAGACGATGAATAAAAGACACCTTAAACATTGCATCAATGATTCGTGTGTCGTGAAACTATATCTTGAGAGTATGTTTATCTCTTTCACCACCACAGGTGGATCGGGTGATGGCATAATGCAAAGTTCACTTGCTTCTTCATATACAAGTAAGAATAATTTCCTCTGTGAGTAAGGTGTTGAAGTATTAGTCGCATCAATGTTATCAATTATGTCGACAAGCGAGGATCTATTTGATGTTAGTTGTATTTTGGATATTTGCAATTTTTTTATATTTGACATTTGAACGTTGATCTTCATGATATTATATTTTAATTATCATAATCGATCAGGTGTATAGTGGACTTTTGTAATTCACCATTTTACTTTTCTTAGGAATAACGGTGTGTTAAAACACATTCTTTATCTTTTTAGCATAATCTCTTTTCAAATATGAATGATAGCGACTTTGTGCCTCATCATCTTTTTAGATTTATTTGTGGAAATTATTTAGAGCAAATGGACACTCAACTTAATGTCTGTTTCCAATCAATGTACTCAACTTTTTTTCTTGCACATAAAGGCGGCCAACTTTTTTTAGCCGATTTAGGTTTTTTTTCTCACTTTTGTTAACCCACTAACGACCATTTCATTAGTAAATGACATGTTTGGTCCTTGAGTTTGTATAGTTAGTAAATTACATGTGGTGGTGGCATATGGTGGTGGTGGGTAGTGGTGGTGGAGGTGGTGGGTGATGGTGGTGGCGGCTGGTAGTGGTGGTGGATGGTGGTGGTGGGTAGTGGTGGTGGCTGGTGGTGGTGGTGGTGGACGATGGTGGTAGATGTGGCAGGTCCTTGTGGCAACGGTCAGTGGCGGACCTAGGCGGAAATCCAAGGTGGTTCCTTAATTTGGTCAAGTTAAAAAATGCGATGAGTCAACAACCCAACCGGTCAAATTTTCGGGTTGGGTCGGGTCGGATCCAATTTAACGAGATGCGATAATGGAAAAAACATTAAACATAGATTATAATATAATAGTTAATGCGATTACACTTTTTTCAGTTTCACTTGCGTCTTCCTAGGTTTCATAGCTTGGAAACGAGCAATGATACAATCTTCCTAGGTTTCATAGCTTGGAAACGAGCAATGATTGTATCATTACTAATACCTTCTAACAAAATAACAATACTAGTTATTAGTATATTAGTCATATCACTATTCACTCATACAACAAATCAACAATATACTTATCACTTATGCCATATGAAGAATAACTAAATAAGTAAACACTAAACAGTAAACTATGTATATATAAGAAGAGTTAGGATCAAATGAGAAATATAGTTAAGATGAGAAGAATGAGAAGAAATTACAACCACAAATATTAGATGCACCCATGAAAAATAGATGCATCTCCTATTATTCCTCTTTCCTTATTTGAAATATGTGGCTATAATTATTTCTCACTCTTCTCATTTCATAAATTCTTCTCACTAGATCCATACTCTATATAAGAAAGAAAAAAACCTTACAATTAAATATTGAGAAGATGAGTCACTAATCCAATTCTTTATTCGAGCCATCTGTCCATTCCGTCTATGCTTCCAAAGTCCCAAAGCTGACTATTCGTTTCCACTTTCCAACCGTATTTGCTAATCTTTTGCGTAAAGTTAATAATAAATATTAAATGGGTTAATTTTTGTTGGGCTAATTGGGTTTTGGGCTAAAAATATTTATACTTGAAGTAAGTTTTTTGTCAAAAAATTTTCTAAGGTAGTTCCCACATAATTTCTAAGGTGGTTCCTGAAATTTTTTTTACATCGCTTCTAAAGGATTTCGTCGTCCAAGGTGGTTCCCGGGCACCGCCTTCGTAAGGCATAAGTCCGCCCCTGGCAACGGTTGGTGGTGGCGGCAGGTGGTAGTGGAAACTATACATGAAATGACCATGCAAACTCAAGGACCAAACATGGAATTTACTAACGAAATGGTCATTAGTGAGAAAAAAAATCTAAATCGGCTATTAAAAAAAAAGTTGGCCGCCTTTATGTGCAAGAAAAAAAAGTTGAGTACCTTGATTAGAAACAGACCTTAAGTTGAGTGCTTTTTTGTGACATTTGCCCTAAAAAGTTGGCCGCCTTTATCTTCATATGTAAAAATGTAAAATACTTGGACTATATAATGACTATTCAATTAATTTCTATGTGTCATAGTATCAAACGTGCGAGTTATATATGGGCTTGTCTATTATGCATAGGATATGCATAATGACACTAAACTGTTTAAGGATGACAAAATTCTCAAACGAACTTTATTTCATTGTACATGCATCATCCATTCATTTTAAAAAGGTAAGAAGCATGTACCTGGTAGCAAAGGCTTAAGTCTAAAACCAATTATGGAAGTGGCGCTACAAGGACATTGCATGGAGCATATTAAAATGATTGGGGTTGTAAAATACTACTGTTACCAATAATTGTAGGAATCTGCTAAACATGTGAATTAATTAGTATAAAATAACTAGTCGTTCTTGGAGTATTAGATTTTTCACTATTCTACAAAAACAAGTTTATGTTGTGACATAGGAGTAATAATTACATTGTACTTCCTGTTTGCATTGTTGTTTTGGTCTCAGCTTATATGCCGTCGGTGAAAGGCTGTTATTTCGTGCTTGAATGGTGACGATGAATGTTGTGATCAATGTTTAGTTTAATTTGATAATTTACCAATAATCAGAAGAATAGTGTTAGGCCGTTAGGGCATGTGGATCAGTTCAACTGCAGGTTCTTGAAGACTACATTTTCCAGGGCTGAGCAAATCTACCCGAAAACCCACCTGAACCGACAAACCGACCGAAAGGACCGAACCGAACCGAACCGAACGGACCTTTTCGGTTCGGGTTCGGTTTCGGTTTTGTATATTTATTTCGGTTTTTGTCGGTTTCGGTTCGGTTTCGGGTCGATTCGGTTTTTGTTGGTTTTTGTCAGTTTAGGAAAAAGTGTTTTTTGATTGGCTTATTGTAGAAATGCATTTAGGATATGGTGGCAAAAAGGTAATTTCAGTTTCATCTCAAAATAAGCAATTTGAAATAAAGCATATTTCAACTTACTTATAGAAAACTGCTTATTTTTGTAGCTTTTTGCCCCAAAATATAAGCAAATAAGCAAAAGCAGTTTGGATGTTTTAACTGCTTATGTGCTTAAAAATAAGGAGAAGCAATCCCGTTTTCTTATTTCAATTCCGCTACTGTAACGTCATTTTTTTTCCAATATTTTACATTTGAGGTTGTACAAGTTTTCTTAGTTTGTATTTATGGACTCTTTTATCGATCGGATTTTGTATCTTTTGTTTTTTTTTTGTTTTGATTTATGCTTATTTAATTATTAATTTGCTTTCTTAGTTTTGATAAAATTTTAAAGAATTATAAAATTATAAAAAAAAAGTTTGTTGAAGATTAAAGAAAATGATGATTGAGGGGTGTTCAGTACTCAGTAGCATATCTAGAAATTATTATTTTCCAACCGTGATTTATGTGACAGATTGATGCAATGAAACATAAATGTAGTTAGTTATTTATTTCAAAAAAATGGACATATAAACACCCCTGAAAATGACTTGTGGTTGAAGCTTATTTAAGTAGTATTTGGTTTATCATTTTATATTGCTTTAAAATGCTTCCAAAAAACTTGATGAGTGTGACACTAACAATGAAGAATATGAATAGGAAGAAGAAGAAGAAGAATTTTGAATGGTTAGAAATGTCTTTGGGAAAATTCAAAATTCCATGTGACAGGGGGCATGCATGACTTGATGACACCATTAGGCTCAAGCTACTAGGTGAAATGAAATCGATTAGTTTGAACCAAGGCGTTAAATACAAATAATAATTGCTCGCATAAAAAATAAAAAATAAAAATTCAACGGAAGGTTTGATTAGAAATGGTCTACTAGTTCATAGACAAGGACTGTTTTGACAATTATATTCCACACATATTTTGAGTCAACCAGTGAAAGAAGGCAATTTCCAAGTTGTCTACTGAGTATAAGTTTTTCTCTTTTTAAGTTTGTCTGATTGCCATGCTCATAATTTATAGAATCAGCATTGCCGAGCAATAAAAGTCATGAACTTAATAGTTGCTTGGCTACTTTTATACTTCGTATTCGCTCCTTGTCTCGTGTATGGCGGTGATACTTTAGTTGTGAACGAATATCTGTCTGGAAATCAGACTCTTGTCTCTCGTGCTGGAACTTTTGAAATGGGTTTCTTTAGACCAGGTAAGTCTCCCAACTATTATATAGGAATTTGGTATAATAAGACCAAAGTAACTTCTGAAACTATAGTATGGGTAGCAAATAGAGAGTCACCCATCTCTGATAAATTCTCTTGTAAATTGAAAATTAGAGATGGTAACTTGGTGCTTTTAAACGAGTCAAACACCCTAGTTTGGTCAACAAACATCACCAATAGCACTGCTGCAATTTCTGCATCACTTGTCCTTCTTGATGATGGTAATTTAGTTTTGAGTTACGGGTCAAGTTCGAGTCAACCAATTTGGCAAAGCTTTGATCATCCAACCCATACTTTCTTGCCTGGGGGTAAGTTAGGATACAATAAGCGTACAAATACATCGCAGGTTATTACTTCATGGAGAAGTACAGTAGATCCTGGGCCGGGACTCTATTCTCTACAGATTGACTCAATTGAGAAGCAGTATCTGCTTAAGTGGAATAAATCTGTGGAGTACTGGACTAGTGGATCTTGGGATGGTCAAAAACATATCTTTGCCTTAGTACCAGAAATGAGGTTGAATTATATCTACAATTTCAGCTACGTTGACAATGATAATGAGAGTTATTTCACTTATTCTATGTACAATCCTGAAATTATTTCTAGATTCATTATAGACATCTCCGGGCAGATTAAGCAGCTGTCATGGCTGGATGCTAGCCAGCAGTGGAATTTGTTTTGGTCTCAACCACAATTTTGCGAAGTTTATGCTAGGTGTGGGCCTTTTGGTGCTTGCGGGGAGAACAGGTTACCGTTCTGTAATTGCTTAACTGCTTTTGAGCCACGATCACCGCATAATTGGGATCTGAGTGATTTCTCAGGAGGATGTATGAGAAAAACCAAATTGAGTTGTAAAGCAAAAGAAGAAAAACCAGGGTTCATTTTAGGTTATGTCCCATCCAGATTTTTTTCCTCGTCTGAAAATAAAACTCTGTTACCTAATGATGAATCAGCATGCCGAAACTTTTGCTTGGTTGACTGCAGTTGTTATGCATATACCTTTGTCTCCGAACAGTGTCACCTTTGGAATGATGAAGGCTTGAGTAATGTATCACTGATGTTGTCTGATTCAAATTCTCAAACATTTGCAATCAACATCAAAGTTTCTTCATCCGATACTCCTACAAATGCCTCAAAAATCAATACGAAAGTCCTAGTAGCAGGTGATCTTAAGTTGTTTAATTAAAACTTCCAACTTTCTTGTCTCAACCACCACTGAAAATTTTTGGTCTCTGTTTCAGGGATTGTTTCGGGATTTTTCGGTCTTGTGTTACTTTGCAGCATTGGAGTTATATGCTACAGAAGGGCGAAAAGACAAGGTAAATTCAACAATTTTGTACCTTTACTGTTTTTGGTTCAGCATATTTGCTCCTTGGTGTACATAAAGTCATAAACCATTAAATACCAATAGATCCTCCATTTTTTTTAAATCAAAATATCTCACAGATCACAGGATGTTGAGTGAAGAGGATAGAAAAGATGTTGATGTGCCTTTCTTTGAGTTTAAAAGAATATTATCAGCAACAGATAATTTTTCTCTCGCAAATAAGCTTGGACAAGGGGGATTTGGGCCTGTTTACAAGGTAAAGACTATAATATCCTACAAATTTGTTTAGAATTCGAAAACTGTTATATGACGGTTAGTTCAGACTACAAATAAGGATTAATAGCTTTAGAATTATTTTTACCTTTGCATTAGAATATGAATTAGGTTTTGTATTTGGTTTGATAATTTGAATAAATCTTCCGATTTGTTTGTAGACTTAAATAAATAAATAAATAAAGTTCATTTTGAATTTTTGGGATTTTTTGAAGTTCTTTCTTTGGTTTGGCGATCAGCTTCTGTTCGTTTCTCACTTTTGAAGTTTTGATTACATCATTTTTGGTCTTGGTATGTTGGATCGAATCTTTTCAGTTGGGCTTTTCTGGAGAGTTGGGCCTATATGTATATATTGGAATTTTGGATACCACTTGTTTCGAGGCTGGTAGTTTTGTTCTTTTTGATAGTATTCGTTCTTGGGATTTTCTAATTTTAAATTATAGGAGCCCGTTTGTCAAGTTATTAACTTGAATTTGTTTGATACTTAGATAATAAGTTTGAAGTTTGACTCTAATACTTATCAAATAAGTGGGTGACTAGAATTTAAATTTGGTATTTGAATTTTGTAGATCGGTTTGTGTTTGAAGACTTAATTATTATTAGGTCGTTTGGATTTTGTTCGATCACTTAGTATTTGTTAGTTTGGAAATTTTAGATCTTCTTTTGTCGTGCTTTTTTTGAAATTTGTTACCTGTATTTGATTGTCGTTAGTGAAGATCGTTAGAGCCAATTTGTTTGGATCGATTTGTTTTGGATTGGTTTTGGGAATCGATCGTTTGTTTGAATTAGGCTAGTATCTCCTGTGTTAGAAATTTTGAATCTGAACTGAACATATGGAGTTCAAGTCATGGTGGATATTGTTAAAAAAATGACTTCGTTAAGAATGTTTGGTGAAATTGGTAATTTGTATGACTTTTCCTACAAGTTTGTTTTGAATTAGGAAACTGTTATATGACTATTAGTTTAATTAGCCTACAAATAGGGATTAATAGCTTTAAAATTCTTTGTACCTTTGAATTAAATTTGTATTTTTTTTTGTGTTTCCTATTAGATTTTATTTCATCAAAATAGAATTTACATAGTGGTTGAAGGCAAACGAGCAACAAGCTGCGCCGCTAGCCCTTTTTGGATTGCAAAGCTAACTCTTTTGAAAACTATATCCGTGGATCTATGTGTCATAACATTACTGTTCATAACTCGTTGGACTCTGTTGAGTAGTTCCACCGCCTCAGGTGCAAGGAAACCGAATGTATCAAACGCGAAAGGAATAAACACGTGTTGATTTTCAATGCATGCTTTCTCGTGTTTTGTCACTTTGCACGAGGCGGCTTTCAAAGCGGCATGCCCAGCTGTAAAACCCCGACTACTCAACCCCACGAGAGGAAAAACCCCGGTCAGATCCACACATGCATGTTTCCCTCCAACCCATCCAAAAATCAAAATGTCAGCCGGTCTCAATGTAGATCTTCCATCCAACGGGTCCGTCAAAAAATTCACAGGCGCTTCTTTCTTGGCGGAGATCCCGGCACGCCTACATACATCAAAAAGGATGTCTCTAACAAAATCATGTCTGTACTTGAAGCCCGGGAGCTCTTTACAATGAACCGCATGTTCCCCAAAGGAATCCAAACATGCCTTGCGACAAACAGGGCATATCTCATCAACCGGAAATAATGGAATCATAAGGCGATACTTAAGGATAGTACGATATTCCACCGATGACATATGCTGACCTAGCCCGTCTATGGGGATAGCTAATAG
The DNA here is from genome assembly GCA_014162995.1 of Artemisia annua. Lineage (NCBI taxonomy): Eukaryota > Viridiplantae > Streptophyta > Magnoliopsida > Asterales > Asteraceae > Artemisia > Artemisia annua. Next base: position 158,176 of record LBNU01038874.1, read on the forward strand.
AAAATCCTGAGCATGTGGTGCGCGTAGACACTCAAAAACAGCTTTCTGTCTCACAGTCATGTCAAAATGAACTTCCATATCCTTGACCATTTCACTAAAAACTGTATTTTATAAAAGCCGAAACACTTTTTAGTTTAAATGCAATAAGTAGCTCATGTGATCGCGGTCATCATTGACATATCAGTCTAAATTCTGTCTTTACAATTAAATGCACAACCAACTGAGTATAATAAGACGACTGCGATCACCACCAGTGCTCAAACTTTGTTTGGCAACATATCTTTAAATAGCTTTTGAAAACAGCAAGCTTTTAATTTAGAAGCTCTACAAAACTGCTGTTGAAATACTTAATTACGTTAGTATCTAATTGAAGTATTATATGCATGTGTTTGAATGTCTTTTGCTTGATTATACGGTTCAATATGGCTTGTCATGTCTAGATTTAACGTTGCATTCTCAGACTACACTGTAAAAAAATAGTTCAATCTCCACACTTTTAAAAAGTGTGTAAAATTTTACTAATTTATTAACACTTAATAGTGTGTAAAATTTGGTTACTTAATAAGTGTGGGAAAATTTGTAAAATAATAATTTTTTCACACTTATAGTTGTCTAAAAAAAGTTCACACTTTTAAGTGTGAAGAATTATAAGATTTCTTCACACTTCTAAGTATGAAGGTTATTTGGTAACACCCAAATTCCCCACACTTTGAGGAAGTGTGGAGAATTTAGGCCTCCACACTTTAAGGAAGTGTGGAGAATTTGAGTGCACACATATAAGTGTGAACATTTTTTAGATTTCTACACACTTAAAAGTGTGAACTTTTTTTTGACACATGAGAAATTTATTGTTTTACAATTATTTTTTCACACTTATTATTGTAACCATTTTTTATACATTATTAAGTGTTAATAAATCAATAAAATTTTACACACTTTTTAAAAGTGTGAAGAAAAAAGTGCGGAGATTGAACCAATATTTTGTAGTGCTAGTTCAATCGTTAGATAACGTAAAATCACAAAACTGATATTTTTCTTAACCGGACGGCTTGTGACATCATACAAGGTATTTCCTGCCGTGTTTGCATACTAAATGATTACTCCCTCCGTCTCTCAAAATTATTGTCCTCTGACAAAAAACACACAATTTAAGAAAACATAATTATTACTGCTTTTTCTTACTTAATTTTGTCAGAATGACATTTTTACCCTTACGTAACTAATTAATAATATCTTCTTTAAAGTTTGTAATAATAATTTCAAGTAAAAATAATATGGTAAACTCGATCAAACTTTCCTATATTTAGCAGTGAACAATTAAACTGGGACATCCAAAAAAAATGTGAACTATAATTTTGAGACGGAAGAAGTACTATTCAACGTTATTACCCTTTCCGGTACGTTTCAAATCTAATAGTCATAGTAGCTCACCATCGGGTCGACTCATTTTCCCTTTTTCATACCGTGAATCACTGCATTCATTCATGCAGTCCACTAGACCATTAGAAAAATATGTAACCAAGCAATATGTCTCAATTTTTAAATACAACATAAAGGTTAGATCCGTTAAAAAGGATGAGTAATTTACAAACCTATCCACACATATACCAAACAACAATTATGAAGACGCGTTTTTGATTGACCTAAAAAACACAAAAGCAAAAAAACAGCTAAGGGAACCTTATTTCATAAATAATAATAATCACACACCTCCACGACACACACACCACCCTCACTAACATAATTCATTATTTTATACCTAATTTATTTGTTATTTGATTAAATACAACTAGTGCTAGTGAATCAAAATTAAAATTTCAAAACTTGATTCGAATCAAAATTAAAAGATGATCCAATATGTTTTCAAAATAGGTGACAAAGTAATGGATTTGAGTGCAAAGTTCTAGAGTCTTGTCGAGAAAGCAACCACTAGTTATTTAACTTTTAACAATTAAAATGTGTACAAGTTATAAATGTATGTTGTTTGTATTTTTAGTACTAAAGTTTGGTACATTACAAATATTGTTTTAGACGATATCACTTTGAAAGTTTGAATATGTATCGAGTGATTGTAAACTAACCTATTGATGTATTTTATTTCTATCTAAACTTTGAAAGTTTCATAAAGTTTTTAAAAAAATATATACCGTTAATCAAAACTTCTGAGTAATTATGTATACAACAATTTGTGTTTGTTTTCTTAATACGTAGTACTTTTTTGGTTATAAATATGAACCGTTAAGAGCTTTTGATTATTAAAAGTGTTTATTATTTTTTCTCGTTTAGACGTATTAGAAGGTTTAAACCTTTTGCCCAACAAGATTTTGAAAATGAACTTACTTCCTATTTATGATATATAAACTAGGTTTTTTTCGTTGTTCTAATCATGTAGACGTTTAAAAAAACAAACAATATTATTTAATTCAAATTCAGAGTTTTCATCACAGATTCATATCCAAATGTACAAATCAAATTCAAGCTAAGAGCCACTTAACAAATAAACAACACCACATATCTTAAAATATCCAATACATTTTCCCTCGTTATCGTGTTACACTACAGGGACGGAGCCAGACTAAATATAACCGGATGCACAAAAAAGGTGAACACTAATACTAGAAACATATTTCGATGGATCGGGTGCATTTAAGATAACTTTAGGAAAAATAGATGTTTTTCTCAAAAATTAACACTAAACTGAAAAAATTCATAGGGTGTTCGGACACCCACGGAAATGGCTCCGTCTCTGGTCACACATCCATTTAACCACACGCATTCAACGTATAATACTACCCAATTGGATTCTCCATATCCTAGAAATAATGATTTTTGCACAAATTTCAAGGGAATTACTCCCCTCACACCACATGACCCCACCTCACCCAACGGCACTTTGCACTATAAAACTCACCATACTCTATTCATTTCCTACAATTCATCTTAGCACTCACCTCAAAAAAACACACATAAAACACTTGTGTGCTTTTTTTGCAACATCAACAACAATGCCTAGCATCATTTTAAGAATATGTCATTTCTACAACATCATATACTCAATCTTCCTATACTTACTTCCCAAAAAACTCAAACACTATTTCTCTCAGTCATATAACCAAATCCAACAACCAATAAACGACGCGAAAAGTAGCACAATCTCCCAACCACCCATGCAACCTCGTTCTGGTCGCATGGACCAGAACGAGCTCATGCGCATTTTCCAAATGTTTGACAAAAATGGTGATGGAAGGATCACAAAGCAAGAGCTAAATGATTCCTTAGAGAACATGAACATTTACATATGTGACAATGATCTTGTACACATGATAGAGAAGATAGATGTGAACAATGATGGATGTGTTGACATAGATGAATTTGGTGAGTTGTATAAAAGTATTATGGATGATCGCGAAAATGAGGAGGATATGATGGAGGCTTTTAATGTATTTGATATAAATGGAGACGGGTTTATCGCGGTTGAGGAGCTTAGAGCAGTTTTGGAATCTTTGGGATTGAAGCAAGGCCGAAAAGCCGAGGATTGTAGGAAAATGATCATGAAAGTTGATGTGGATGGTGATGGTATGGTTAGTTTTGATGAGTTTAAGGAAATGATGAGATCAGGTGGCTTTGCTGCTATGGCTCAAAATTAATGGAATTGTTAATCTTTAAATTATATATGTTCTTTTGTTTTTTTGATCATTGTTTCGACTCGATTAATGGTTTTTCGTTTTGGGGATGTATATAGCTTGATTGTCAATGATTCTTTAATTTGTTTATTTTTCGTTCTAATATGTAATATCATTAGCTTCTTAGTCGATTTTACTTGGCAACATGTTTTAACGGGTATATTGATTATGATTAAGAAATTTTTAATGAATAAATGTGATTGTGGACATATAAAAGTACAAAAAACCTGCTGTCCGTTGTAGAGCAGAGGAGGTCAACTTGGTTTTATATAATTAAAAAACATTTTGTGGAAAAAGCCAAAAGTGTTTTGTGACTAAAATATAGAACATTGACATTTTCATATTCAATTTAAGAGCCATTTCAGTCATCAGTGGACTCCCGCTAGTATTTTTTTTATTAGTAACTATGATTTCTGACCATTTTACCAACGAATTTTCGAGGCTTTAGTCCATCGCCACACAGACTCAAACCAAGTTAAGTCTTCTGTTTTCAAAAAGTTGGCGTGACCACTTCAAAATTATTTACACATAGCAAATATTGAACTTGAGACCTCACATATTTTAGTGTGACGGTCACAAACATTTTTTGCAATTAGGCCAACAAGTAGTGTTTCTCCCACTAGTAGAATTGACATCACTGAAATAAAAGTTGTCCTTTACATAATATGAATTGAAGCATGGGTGGGATGGCAATTGCCAATTGCAATTGGTATGGAAATGAAGAAATTAAAGAAAAGAGAAGAAAAGAAAAAAATGTATATAAACATGCATATTTTCAAATTTATTTATCTTTTTTTCTCATTCAATATATATCAGCTGTAGTGATATATTTGGCTTTTTTCCTGAGAGCAGCAGCACCATCAAGGGACAATGTATAACCAGCACGAGGAACAACGATTAACAGCACCTTATGGATTAGCAGCAACATATGGAACTGATGTCACACATGTGTTGATAATGTTAATCAAAATAACCTAGTTTTGTTATGGCTGTGAACTGGAGTCTTGCATCTCAACATGTGGTCATGTGCTACAAGTGTCTTAAATCATTCAAAAACAGCTTATCACATGAAGGTCAACTAATGTTGGACATCTCGTGCCTAATTTTAAACAGAATTATGCATATAAAAAACCCACTACTAGCAAATTTAGTTTAGATTGATTTGAAATTGTAATTGCACTTACGGCCCGATTCCAAGTTCCTTTGAACAACAGTTTACACAGGCATAAAAGATTTTTATAACAACATGTACATCTAATGCTAATGATATGTGCTGTTACATTATCTTAATAATGATATACAGATACTTAGCTTTTACATTCATGGAATAACGGAGATATTAACTAGATACCATGAGCTTTAGCAAAAAGAAACAAAAAATGATACAATGAGAGCAACTAATGAAGGGCTAGATGTCATATGATTTAGTGATGCTTCCGAAGATAGTCTCTTGATCTTATGTCAGCCTACAGTCAAAAGCCGATAAACTGTGAGGAACAAATTTGTGCTAACTGAAAGATATATGATAAGATTAATCACTTTTATCCCTGTTAGTGCAAATCGACAATTCTATAACTCATGATTTGTAATATTAGATAGGGGTACGACGGAGACTAACATAAGCCTTACTGATGATTAAAATACTAGATTGTATGTCAAATTGTTTATTTTACCTGCCTAATGGGCTCAGGCACACGATATTTGCAAGTTCTTCTAACAACTTCAACTGCAGAAGCAAGAGATACACGGTGGCCAACTGATACAAATATCGGTTTAAATGATCCTCTACTTGAATTAATAGCCTACAAAATTAAAATAAGATAAATAAATATTATTTCGTGTAGTAATGCATGAAGCTAAGTGACAAAAATCTGTTACCGCTCCCAATATGTTCCCCGAGTCCCCAATTAAAGAGATGAAGTCTGAGTTTAAGTTTTCTTCAGCTTCCATGAGCTCCCTTACTCTAGAGTTCGTAAGACCATCCACGTGATGCAGCTGAAAAATAAATAAATAAATAAAAAATAGAAAGATTGGTAACTAAATTTTCATAGTTTTTACAATCAGATGCCTAATAAAAATGGCTCGTCAATCACATACTTTGATTCTCAAAGGCATATAATATTGACATCCTTTTCATTCAGTCGTGGTGATATCCATTCGACATATCCAAGTGCGCAGTGTTGTCAAAAGCGTGCGCCTCATGCGCCTAGGCGAGATGCCATTGCGATGCGGGCCCTCAACGCTCAAAACACTAGCTCAGGCCCACAAACATTTAAAGCGACATATTCAGTTTCCAATTTAAACTAGGGGTGGAAACGAGCCGAGCCGCTCGTGAAAAGCTCGGGATCGGATCGGTAAAAAGCTCGAACGAGCCGAGCCTAAACGAGCTCGAGCCCGAGCTCGAGCCTAAGTTTGGGTTCATTTAATAATCGAGCTCGAGCCCGAGCTCTATACAAAAAGCTCGAGTAGGCTCGCGAGCCTAAACGAGCCTTTGAAATATATACGTATATATATTGTCTATACGTATAAACGAGCTTAAAAGTAGTAAACGAGCTCGAGCCTTATGTAATTAACGAGCCGAGCTCTATTTGAACTTTGTTTTTTTTAACACATTATATAAANGTTTGGGTTCATTTAATAATCGAGCTCGAGCCCGAGCTCTATACAGAAAGCTCGAGTAGGCTCGCGAGCCTAAACGAGCCTTTGAAATATATACGTATATATATTGTCTATACGTATAAACGAGCTTAAAAGTAGTAAACGAGCTCGAGCCTTATGTAATTAACGAGCCGAGCTCTATTTGAACTTTGTTTTTTTTAACACATTATATAAATTAGTCGAGCTCGAGCTCGAGCTCGAGCTTTTGAAAATTTTCACGAGCCGAGCTCGAGCTCAAAATATAAAGCTCGAAACGAGCTCGAGCCTGAGCTCGAGCTTTATATATATAAACGAGCCGAGCTCGAGCTCTGGCGAGCTCGGGCTCGGCTCGGCTCGTTTCCACCCCTAATTTAAACCCTTCGGTTCCCTACAGCCTTTTAATGCATGTCAGACGAGATTCTTTGTACCAAAAACCCTAATAAATTAATATATATCATCAATATCTCTTCATCAAACTATATCATCAATATCTCTTCATCAAACTATATTCATCATTCAACTTCCAGGTAAATTTTCTTCTAAATATTCTTTATTTAACTGAAATTTTCTTCATCAATATATCATTCTTTAACTAAAATTTTCTTCATTATCATTTGTTAGGAACAATGAATGTAGATGGTAATGTTTCTCTACGTCCTAAATCCAATGACCCTGGCTGGAAGTACAACATGTGGGCAATTAAAGACACCAAGAATGCTGTTCGTTGCAATTATTGTGGATTTGTCAGCAAAGGAGGAATTTGTAGGGCTAAACAACATCATATAGGAGGTTACAGAAATGTAAGTAAATGTGAAAAGGTTCCGGATGATGTCAAGGCTGAACTAATTGAATATGTTGAAAGACAAAAAGCAAAGAAGAATAACGATGGCTTACATGAATTGACCATGGATTTTGAAGATGGTGGCTATGGTGATGATGAACCTGATGAGGACGGGGATGTAGAAAACGTTAATACCCAAAACAAGAGGACCCGAGTGGAGAAACCAACGAGGTCTAATGTGAAGGGACCACTCGATCTTTTTGTCACCAAAGGTAACACTTTTACTGTTTATAACAGATTATATGTACTACAACATATTATAATCATTATATGCATCATATTATATGCCTTTGTCTATATGTTATCAGAAAAAGCTAAAGGAAAAAAGATTCAAACAAGCATAAATGATGCATGCGACAAACAGTTACGAGCCATAACGAATCAGAAGATTGCTGCCTTTTTCTACCAAGCCGGGATCGCATTCAATGTAGCCAAATTGGATTGCTTCAAAGAAATGATAGTTGCAGTAAGACAGTATGGGCCACATTTAAAGCCACCTTCCTACCATGAGTGAGCTGCGTATTCCATTGTTAAAGAATGAAGTGGATAACGTGAATGAATGGGTTGAAGGGCATAGATTAGAGTGGACAAAACATGGGTGTTCAATAATGTCGGATGGATGGACGGATAGGAGACAAAGGACGTTGATCAATTTTTTAGTGAATGGTGCAAAGGGAACAGTTTTCATGGATTCGGTCGATGCGTCTTCTTACATGAAGACGGGTGAAAAGATTTTTGAGCTTCTTGACAACTTTGTGGAAAAAGTTGGTGAAAAAAATATTGTGCAAGTATTAACCGACAATGGAAGTAACTTCAAGAAAGCTGGTTAGTTGTTTTTTACTAATTTTTCTTCTTTAACTTAGTTTTGTTACTTATAGCTTTTTACTTTAAGAAGCTGGTTAGTTACTGAAGTAACTTGTTGATTTTTGTAGGCCGAATGCTCATGGAAAAGAGGCCACACATATATTGGACACCTTGTGCTGCTCACTGTTTGGATCTTATGCTTGAAGACATTGGTAAGATTAAAAAATTGAAACCAACAATTGAGAAAGCTATTTTTCTTGTTAGTTATATTTATAACCATCCTGGTGTTATAAGCATGATGAGGGACTTTACAGACAACAGTGACTTAGCTAGATGTGGAATAACTAGATTTGCAACAACTTATCTCACATTTAAAAGTTTGCATACTAATAAAAATGCTTTGAGAATGATGTTTGCTGATGACAAATGAACCACAAGTAAATGGTGTAAAGAAATCAAGGGGAAACGAGCTAATGACATTGTTTTCACTCCTAGTTTTTGGAACAATATCCTGTTTACTATGGGCCCTATTGTCAAAGTGCTTCGCCTAGTTGATAACGAGAAGAAACCCACAATGGGTATATATACGAAGCAATGGAAAGGGCTAAGCTTAGCCCTTTCCATGTTTTTTGATGATAGTTAAGTGCAAGCTTAGCCCTTTCCATTGCTTCGTATATATAACCCATTGCGGGTTTCTTCTTGTTATCAACTAGGCGAAGCACTTTGACAATAGGGCCCATAATTTTTATAGTAAACAGGATATTGTTCCAAAAACTAGGGGTGAAAACAATGTCATTAGCTTGTTTCCCCTTGATTTCTTTACACCATTTACTTGTGGTCCATTTGTCATCAGCAAACATCATTCTCAAAGCATTTTTATTAGTACGTAAACTTTTAAATGTGAGATAAGTTGTAGCAAATCTAGTTATTCCACATCTAGCTAAGTCACTGTTGTTTGTAAAGTCCCTCATCATGCTTATAACACCAGGATGGTTATAAATATAACTAAAAAGAAAAATAGCTTTCTCAATTGTTAGTTTCAATTTTGTAATCTTACCAATGTCTTCAAGCATAAGATCCAAACAGTGAGCAGCACAAGGTGTCCAATATATGTGTGGCCTCTTTTCCATGAGCATTCGGCCTACAAAAATCAACAAGTTACTTCAGTAACTAACCAGCTTTCTTGAAGTAAAAAGCATATAAGTAACATAACTAAGTTAAAGAAGAAAAATTAGTAAAAAACAACTAATCAGCTTTCTTGAAGTTACTTCCATTGTCGGTTAATACTTGCACAATATTTTTTTCACCAACTTTTTCCACAAAGTTGTCAAGAAGCTCAAAAATATTTTCACCCGTCTTCATGTAAGAAGACGCATCGACCGAATCCATGAAAACTGTCCCTTTGCACTATTCACTAAAAAATTGATCAACGTCCTTTGTCTCCTATCCGTCCATCCATCCGACATTATTGAACACCCATGTTTTGTCCACTCTAATCTATGCCCTTCAACCCATTCATTCACGTTATCCACTTCATTCTTTAACAATGGAATACGCAGCTCATGGTAGGAAGGTGGCTTTAAATGTGGCCCATACTGTCCTACAGCAGCTATCATTTCTTTGAAGCAATCCAATTTGGCTACATTGAATGCGATCCCGGCTTGGTAGAAAAAGGCAGCAATCTTCTGATTCGTTATGGCTCGCAACTGTTTGTCACATGCATCATTTATGCTTGTTTGAATCTTTTTTCCTTTAGCTTTTTCTGATAACATATAAACAAAGGCATATAATATGATGCATATAATGATTATAATATGTTGTAGTACATATAATCTGTTATAAACAGTAAAAGTGTTACCTTTGGTGACAAAAAGATCGAGTGGTCCCTTCACATTAGACCTCGTTGGTTTCTCCACTCGGGTCCTCTTGTTTTGAGTATCAACGTTTTCTACATCCCCGTCCTCATCAGGTTCATCATCACCATAGCCACCATCTTCAAAATCCATGGTCAATTCATGTAAGCCATCGTTATTCTTCTTTGCTTATTGTCTTTCAACATATTCAATTAGTTCAGCCTTCACATCATCCGGAACCTTTTCACATTTACTTACATTTCTGTAACCTCCTATCTGATGTTTTTTAGCCCTACAAATTCCTCCTTTGCTGACAAATCCACAATAATTGCAACGAACAACATTCTTGGTGTCTTTAAATGCCCACATGTTGTACTTCCAGCCAGGGTCATTGGATTTAGGACGTAGAGAAACATTACCATCTACATTCATTGTTCCTAACAAATGATAATGAAGAAAATTTCAGTTAAAGAAATGACATATTGATGAAGAAAATTTCAGTTAAATAAAGAATATTTAGAAGAAAATTTACCTGGAAGTTGAATGATGAATATAGTTTGATGAAGAGATATTGATGATATAGTTTGATGAAGAGATATTGATGATATATATTAATTTATTAGGGTTTTTGGTACAAAGAATCTCGTCTGACATGCATTAAAAGGCTGTAGGGAACCGAAGGGTTTAAATTGGAAACTGAATATGTCGCTTTAAATGTTTGTGGGCATGAGCCTAGTGTTTTGAGCGTTGGGGGCCCGCATCGCAATCGCATCTCGCCTAGGCGCGTGAGGCGCACGCTTTTGACAACACTGGTGAATACAAATGACATATATGGAAATAATGTGCCTAGAACGACCGAGAGAATGTACTTAAATCATTTTGTCGAGGTACACAGAGTTGCAGATGAAAATAGCATGAAAATACAATCATCAATCTTACGTATTTGGCTACTTTCCAACCTATGTTTACCATTCAGAACTTATGACTATGTAGATGACAATTACAAAAGTAGTATCAACATCCACCAAATTCAAGAATGGAAAATGACAAGTACTGGAGGTTAAAAGTGTCAATCAGTGGGTGAACATGAAAAAAGATAATGGTGGAACTTTAAGTTGCTTTAAATTACTTACATTCTTCCCTATACCAATTGTAGGAAGATTAGCCAGAACTCCAAGATGACAGGCTGAGCCAAAGCCTACATATGAAAAGTACAAGAAAGAGTTCAGCAAATGCAGCTTACTTGATAACAATATGGCACATAAAGAATATCATTCTGAGGGTCACATATTTCCAGATAAAACCAAACATCGAATCATGTTCTTATAGTTATTTAGATGTCACCATTGTCACTAAGAACAGTTATGTGTGGACCTCTTATTTTTCCTCATAAAAACTAGTGCAGAATCATGGGTTCTGAAAATAACTTAACATTCCAACACAGCTTCAAACAATTGGAAAGTAGATGACCATTGAACTTTATGAATTGATCGGCCAAAAGTCATCCAAGGCCCTTAATTACCAGAGAAAAAATGTGGCGCCAAACACCAATTTGGCGATTAGCAAATCAGAATGACAGACAATATAGTGCAGAAGGTAAACTATAAGTTTCACAGTAACACATGCCTCGAGGATGAAGTATTCCATTTCCATCGATCATCAACAACTGAGTTTAGAAAAGAAAAAAAGATACATGTCATGGTGCCGACTGCAGAGATATTAAATAAAACAGAACAGATTTAATGAGGAAAGTGGCTTAAAAGAGTAAGCTTGATAATGAAATACATTTCTATGTACGCATATCAGATTCACTTTTGGACGTTTGGTAGTCCGTTGCTACATAGGTTTATATTTAAGCAACAAATTGCAGAAAAAAATAACTATCATTAAGGGCAAGTGAACAACCACTACCTGAGGGTAGAAAGGATGAGAACCATTCTGCATTTTCTCCAAAAGTTGCAGGAATACTGGAGCCTGATTGCAATGAACCATGTAAGTTATCAAACAACTTTACTCGTTATGTAAAAGTAGTCACTTTGACTCATGAAGAACTCAACTTAAAATCGAAAAGCGGGATTATAGAAGTCAAGTAACAACTATTGCAATTTGGAAAGATATATAGCTGAACCACATATCCTTCAAACAGAAAAAGTCCTTTCTATAAGAGTGCTAATAGTGAGGAAATTACTTAAAGATACTTGGAAAAGTCGTTTTTGTTTAAAAACGGCCTTTCTGACTTGAACATTGACCCGTATTTTAAAGTCGCCCATTTGACCTGAATCAATATTGACCCGTTACCCAAGTTGTTTTGCCATCTCTATGAAGAATTAACCTAATACTTGTCTATGGAAAAACAAGAAACAATCTATGGGAAGATCTCAATAACTATTTATGCTCCTGCATATGTTTGCCTTCCCATTTAAAGTAAAGATGGCATTTGAGTGTTATATTTGTGCATGAATGCATGATGTATGTTGCTTTTGCTGATTGTGTATTAGTTTGTGGTGATTACTGACAACTACTTTAACATCAGTATGCATACAAATATACAATGATCACGTTTCCCAAAGGCGACAGATACTATCCTGAGCGGGCCGCTAAGTCAGTCTCAACATTGCCTTCGACATATGGTCTTTAGGGTCTTGGGGCGGTTATAAACACTTTGCAACATTATTGGGCACTAGCTACTTTGATCAAGCTTGTAATGTTAGAGGGGCGAACGAAGAATAACGATCAAAACTCGCGAACAATCAACATCAAACAAATAACCTTAAAATAACAGAAAAACACATACCTCTCTGAATCCAAGGAAACCAGCAACATAAGGAACCTCAATCTCAACAAGAACAAAATCCTCATAAACAACATCCAATGTCTCAAAATCCAACACAACCAATGTCCCACAAGCAACAGATGAGTCATCTTTTAAAAAACTTATATCAACTCCACCTATATATTTCAATGACTCCCCTGTTTTCCATGTGTAATCATCTTCAGTGATCAGTTTCTTCTTTAATTCATCTTGAACCCTGTTTGAAATGAGATTGAAGATGTTAATGATGGAATGATAATGTGATCAGGGGAATGAAGTGCATTTGCTTACTGTAGCCATTTGTTGGGATCATGATCTGATGATGATGATGAAGGGGTTGATTCTACAGTAGATTTTTTCTCCATGTTTTTTTAGGGTGTTTGGGATTTTTTCTGGTTCTAAACTGGGTATGTGTCAAATTGTCACAAAGTCAGCTTTTTGGGTCATTGTAGTTTTCGATCTTTTGACCAACTAATGATGGATATTGAGCTTATCGTCACATAGATTCGGAGCTTTTCTTTTGAAATGTTGGCGTAACTTACTAATGATTGTTTGCACGAAGGATCAATTAAAGTAAGAGGGTGTTTGTTTAAGTTTATATTGCGGGCTTATAGCTTATCTGATTTTTGGCTTATGTTTCATAAGCTTATTTTTCTTGGCTTATTTTGAAGCTTCTTGGTTTATATAAGATAATCTTGTTATAATAAGCTTATATAAGTCAAAAAGTTTCAAAATAAACCACAAAAAATATCTTATGAAACATAAGCCAAAAACTACATTAAGTCACAAGCTTGTTATATAAGCCAAAAACTACATTAGAGTGCACGGTGTAGTGTGCATATGGCACGCCATAAGCAAATTTTGCCACCTATGGCGGCGCTACATTACACCGGGATTGGGTATTGTTGTTGTATGTGGCGTTGTACTGCACTGGGGTGGGCGTTATGGGTGGCATAACCAACCCATTCACGATCGTTTTTCGTATTTTTCTCTTTGATTTCGAAAGTTATGCAACGAGTGGAAACCAACGGTAAAAAAGAACCCGTTTTTCCTCATAAATACCCACTTTTATCATACAAACAACCTATAACACTTCATTTTCTCCCTATTTCATATACTTTCTTAATAATACCATATAAACAACCTTAAACACTCAATTTTCTCCCTATTTGATACACTTGCAATAGGAGTTATTCTAACAAAGATCGAGCCGAAGGATTATTATGTTTATACGATTATCATGAAGAGTTTTTAGTTTAATTAAATGTATGCAAAAAAAAGAATAATAGAAAAAATATAGGACTGACTGGCGTCTATAACAATTATGGCCAACATTTTAAAAAATGGTTTTCTAATTGACCTGGCCGAGCCAACGGGTCACGGTTTAACCGGCCATTCAACTGGGTTTTTGGATCAAAACCGCCTTCCGGTCACCCGACTGGTTCAACCGGCCGGGTCAACCCGGGTTTAAAACAATGGTTATGGCTGATATTTATCTTATAGGAGTGTTATAAAGTACATCCTGACGTGGCGACGCTTATAACAGTTATAAGGTGCAATTGCACCTTGCACTCATGATTTATCACCGGTGAGTACTTTCCAAGTCAAATGTTTTGAACAATTATAAAGTGTTTTGGCTGAAAGTGGTTAATATGAAAAATGAAAATGGAAGTTGGTCTATGGCAATACATAAAAGGTAGAGACTAGAAAGGATCAGAGAAATATCAAATCCTATCATGTGTCAACAACTCTAAATGATCAATGTTTGATACTTTGATATATTCAGTGAAATATTTTGACTGATTCAAATTTATTTGATATATATAAGTTAAGTAATCAAAATCGATATATCTATTGAGTTTTTGGTTCTTACTCACATTTTACACAAAACCTTGACCTAAACACACTTTCACCCCTCTCAAAACTACCAAAGCTTGTTCAAAATCGGAATCAGCAAATCATTGAGAAACCAACAAAGAGTATTTTGCTACCGCTTTAAGCGAGCGCTGTACTACTTTACAAATATGATTGATATGATAATAAGTAAGGACAAGAATAAGAGTATAGCACATTGCACAATCGAAAGCTGAATAAATTACTCATGTTGATAGACTGAGACATAAGGGAAACTTTAAACTTTATGTCTTCATGGAATTATATATGCCTTTAGAATATTAAGGGCCCGTTTGGTTTGTAGACGAGTTTAGGATTTGGATTAGAATTTTGATTTAGATTTGATGTAAGAGAAAAAATAATATTTAAATGTATATATTATATATTAAAATAAAATAAAAAATTATTTAATATTAATAATAAGAAGAGGGAGATAATTTTTTATTTATTATAGTATAAATAATAAAGAAAAGACAAAAAGAATATAAAGGAAAAAAGAATGCATGATCCCACATGTCATAAAACATAACTACCCCTCTTTTATACATCCCCNACAGGAGTTATTCTAACAAAGATCGAGCCGAAGGATTATTATGTTTATACGATTATCATGAAGAGTTTTTAGTTTAATTAAATGTATGCAAAAAAAAAGAATAATAGAAAAAATATAGGACTGACTGGCGTCTATAACAATTATGGCCAACATTTTAAAAAACGGTTTTCTAATTGACCTGGCCGAGCCAACGGGTCACGGTTTAACCGGCCATTCAACTGGGTTTTTGGATCAAAACCGCCTTCCGGTCACCCGACTGGTTCAACCGGTCGGGTCAACCCGGGTTTAAAACACTGGTTATGGCTGATATTTATCTTATAGGAGTGTTATAAAGTACATCCTGACGTGGCGACACTTATAACAGTTATAAGGTGCAATTGCACCTTGCACTCATGATTTATCACCGGTGAGTACTTTCCAAGTCAAATGTTTTGAACAATTATAAAGTGTTTTGGCTGAAAGTGGTTAATATGAAAAATGAAATTGGAAGTTTGTCTATGGCAATACATAAAAGGTAGAGACTAGAAAGGATCAGAGAAATATCAAATCCTATCATGTGTCAAACTGTCAACAACTCTAAATGATCAATGTTTGATACTTTGATATATTCAGTGAAATATTTTGACTGATTCAAATTTATTTGATATATATAAGTTAAGTAATCAAAATCGATATATCTATTGAGGTTTTGGTTCTTACTCACATTTTACACAAAACCTTGACCTAAACACACTTTCACCCCTCTCAAAACTACCAAAGCTTGTTCAAAATCGGAATCAGCAAATCATTGAGAAACCAGCAAAGAGTATTTTGCTACCGCTTTAAGCGAGCACTGTACTACTTTACAAATATGATTGATATGATAATAAGTAAGGACAAGAATAAGAGTATAGCACATTGCACAATCGAAAGCTGAATAAATTACTCATGTCGATAGACTGAGACATAAGGGAAACTTTAAACTTTATGTCTTCATGGAATTATATATGCCTTTAGAATATTAAGGGCCCGTTTGGTTTGTAGACGAGTTTAGGATTTGGATTTGAATTTGGATTAGAATTTTGATTTAGATTTGATGTAAGAGAAAAATAAATATTTAAATGTATATATTATATATTAAAATAAAATAAAAAATTATTTAATATTAATAATAAGAAGAGGGAGATAATTTTTTATTTATTATAGTATAAATAATAAAGAAAAGACGAAAAGAATATAAAGGAAAAAAGAATGCATGATCCCACATGTCATAAAGCATAACTACCCTTCTTTTATACATCCTCAAATATTTGAGGCACAACTCCAAACCCAAATTTTAAAAACTCAATCAAACACGTCTTTTGCATTTATTAAATCCTAAACCCGCATAAACTACTCATACCAAACGGGCGCTAAGAAACAATGATATAAATTTCGAAAAACATGATGTAACCTTTTTTACTGTTACAACAAGGCATGATACAATGTTGTATAACTAACATTTTTATGGTGCCTGAAAGGCCGAAACCGTAAAATACTAAAAGAATCTAAAAAATATAGTACCTGTTAAATTAAAATAAATAAATAAAATTGGCACCAAAGATACAACAATGGACTTTCAATGGCTCCTACTTAACTAATAATCTTAGCTGTATTCTCTCTCTCCATTATTACTAGAGTTACCAAATCTCGACGCTGAAAACTTGTGTTGATACTCATCAGAACCCGAAGGTTCAAACTGAAAACCTGAGTCATTAGCACCATAATAATTCTCATGGAAACTATTCTTGGATCTAAACTTGTGTTGATACCCATCAGAACCCGAAGGTTCAAACTGAAAACCTGAGTCATTAGCACCATAATAATTCTCATGGAAACTATTCTTGGATCTATAATTACTACCATCACTTGGAGGTGGGGTACCCTTGAAAAAGTCACCAAGATCTTCATCGATCCACCCACCTCTACGCTTGGGTTGAGAGGAAGGTGAGTCTCCATTTTGTGTCTTTTTCTTTTTACGGGCCTCATCAAGGTCAGGAGGTGCAGATTTAAACCCTGCATGGTCTTTGTCATCTTGTAACGGACTCTGCTTAAGGCGTGTGTTTCTCCTCTTTCGCTTCTAAATAAATTAGTATTGCAAGCGGTGAACTTTGTTACAATACTAAATATGACAGGATAGACTAAAATTTACCAGAGATGGCAAAATGGGGTGTGTTAAACAGGTTGTGAATTTTTTTAGCACAAGCAAAAACAGGTTGGGTTAACCCACAAATACACATTTTATTTTGTTTTCATAAAAAATTAACAACTTTGATCCATTTCTGTTTCATTTATATAGATTAATCTACATATTTGCGTGTACGAGATAAACATAACCCAAATTAACCCATTATAAGTGAAATGAAGTAAAAAATGCCACCTCTATAAAGTTACTGTTGCAAATTAAGTCATTTTATTACCTTAACAAATTTTGGACATTTCCGTGCCTTATGACCATCCTCTCCACATTTGCAGCAAGTATTAGGCGTATTAGGTGACCCTGTGTTCGTCGTCTCTGCATGTGCACTTGCACTTGCACTTGCACTTGCACTTGCACTTGCACTTGCACATTCCTGTCAAAAAAAACAACATAGTCTAGTAAAACTGAAGATAATGTGTAATTCGACTATGAGCAAATGACCATAAAATATACAGGCAAAGATCCAACAGATATATTTAACCAAACACCGGAAAACATACCAAACCGCTATGGCCCAACAGACCACATCTGTAACAAGAAACCTCACTTGGAGCTTCACCATAGTTGACACAACAAAGATGACCAAAACATTTGCAAATGTAACATTGTATTTCCTGAAAAAAGTATTAATAGATGCAAGTTAGAATAGCAAAAAGTGTTGATGTAATTAACTAATGAAAACCGGTGTGTTTACTGTTTAGTGTATGAATATCAAAGAGTAGATGAGATTGACCTTGAGGTCATCCTGGGAGTATACGGTCCTGCATGTGAACATGTCATGCCCAGAATCGCCACATTTTAAACAAAAGTTAGTTTTTTGAGATCCTTCTTTGTATTTGTCTGGGCAGTTTTTTGCACGATGGCCGCCTTTTTTACAGATAAAACAACCCTTTCCCTGCCAAATAAGTGAAGCTGATATGAACAGACAATAAGAGTTCTAAATCCAAGTGGAAAATGAAATAATGTCACTCACATAAAAGCCTAACCTCAAACAGGAACAAAAGGGTCCGAAACCCTAGAGTGATTTAGAAACTTGACACAAATTAAGAATAACTATAAAGTTATTACAAAAATGAGAAGTAATGCTAAAATTTGACTCTTAAGGTATCTGCCTAAGCATTCGCTTAGATTCCCATTAAAAGTTGTAGGCATTAGGAGGTCCCTTTGTTACTTCCTTAGCATTTTTCGCAGCATTTTCATATTGTTTCTTATGGATTATAGGCACTATATATAAACCTTGTATTTTCGATGAGGAATGGAAGATAACCGTAGAAAAGTTTGGGATATAATGAATGCATAATTTTGTGAAGGAAGCAAAACGGGGTTAAAATATGGTGCCAAGTTCAATTGGTCCCTTTTTGAGGTAGTTGGTGAAATTTGTTCCGTTTTAATGGGCACACATAATACAACACATCAGGTTGGAAAATTGATAATTTGCAGTTTTCTAATAACCTATCAATATACAGGGTCACACATACAATGAGTGAATTGTGTCTACAGTATCCAGAATATAGCCCCGCCTATCTAAAAGGGAACAGATATTCATTAAGCTAATTTTGGAATAGAGACTTAAAATTCAAAGAACAAGAATGACCAGTGACAATATAAAGTAAAACAATTCCAAGACCAAAAATATAAACATAGGGAAGTGATATGTACACATATATTTTTTCATACACATTAATTTTAGTTGTATGATCCTAGTGGTCCTACTAAGTTAATGTGTAAATTTATGTGTATGAAGTAAAAGTGTATGAGTACATATCACTACCCATAAACATATACTAACAGCTAAGATAACATTCCCTGTTTCCTTACCCCTCAAGTCTTAAGTTTATTTATTCTTATATAAAACGTGTCTATCAAATCTACACTACTCGCTTAAAATTTCAGAATGAGAAACTGTATGTCAAAATATTGGAACTGTGAATTCTGGTTCCAGCAAGTACATTTCCTTAGTCATGGGGTGACTGTACAAGGCATTAAGTATGCATCTATCGTATTCAGATTACATTCAGGTTTATCATATTCAGGAGTTATATGTGTAACAATTTATTTTTTTTATACAACTATTGCAAATTATACAATAAAAACATTTAAAAACTTGCAATTTCATTTTCAAATACAGTTTACTCATTTGCTATCTCTTCAGAATTCAGATTATCTTTTAAATTATAATGCGAAAATTTAATCAACATTTATCTTTCACTTTATATGACGACACTTTGTTTACTATAGTTTGGAGAATCAAACTGATAAGAGTTTTGTTAGTACGTTATGGTAAATATTAACAGCTGGAAAGATTTTGATATGCAAAATTCTTGTTAAAGCTTCACCTTATATTAAATGGCACACAATCCATTGCTTAGCATTTTTTAAGCCGAAATATTAGAAAGATGAATTAAAAAAATACAACCAGAAAAGACAAATATCCTAGTCGTAAATCCTAACCTGCTTACACTGTTTTCCATTATGCTCCAAACTGCCGCATACATAACAAGGCTTCGTGCGTTTAGAAGCTGTACAGTTAGTAACTGAATGACCAGGATCACCACAATTATAGCACTTTGACCAACTGCTATCCTGAGGATCAAAATACCTAGGTCCCCGCTGGATATTATTAAATTATTAAACTACTAGTCATAAATCAAACATTAGAGTTCCAACAAAATTCCAAAATTTATTCAACTTACAAGAAGCTTCTGTAAAACAGTGTTATCATATT
This sequence comes from Artemisia annua, assembly GCA_014162995.1. Classification (NCBI taxonomy): domain Eukaryota; kingdom Viridiplantae; phylum Streptophyta; class Magnoliopsida; order Asterales; family Asteraceae; genus Artemisia; species Artemisia annua. The sequence continues at coordinate 178,195 of LBNU01038874.1, forward strand.
TTTCTACAGGACCAGCTTCCAAAATCGGTTCAGTCTCTTTTAACTCACCGTTCTCCACTTTTCTTTCAACATCTTCAACCTGAATTATAAACAAGCGAAATGTTAAAGTGACTAAAGGAATGTTGAATTGCTTCAAAGATGAATATTCCGAACTAAAAGGAATGTTGAATATGCTTCAAAGATGAATATGCCGAATTAAAAGGAATGTTGAATATGCTTCAAAGATGAATATTCCAAATTAAAAGTTGCCAATAACCAGCTTCATATTGTTTGGATAAAAATATGATTCTCATTCCCATTTTCAAATAATTATGGATAAAATGACAAATGCAAGCTTACTTTAACCAAGAGAATGTTTGGGATTACATCTTGGAGTACATTATCATATCATTGCGTTGCAAATCCCAGATAATCAGAAAATAGTCTTTAGCATATAACTTGAAAAAAGTGATTATCTCCATTTTTTTATACACAAAATGACAGTTACGCAAATCCCACACACCCTCTAAATTACCCTCTAAAAATGCACATCCAAATACCCCCAAATTCAAACGCAACAAACCAGGAATCCAATAATATTAAATTAAATAAAAATAACATTCCAATATCAAACTAAATCACAAATCAAAAAAGCACATATATAAGCATCTTAATACAGCAATATCAGAAAAAATATAACATATATCATACATTTTGGTTGTTACAAACTGATATTAACTTACAAGAGAGTCCTGTAAAACAGCGTTATCGCAACTCTCCACAGGAGCTACTTCGAAAATTGCGTCAGTCTCTTTTAATTTACCGTTCTCTTTTCCTTTCGCGTCTTCTACCTAATGAAATCAAAAAATGTTAGCCCAACTTACCTTACAACTAATTGTGAACAAAGGAGATGTTAAAGTGTGCGCAGTTCAATTTTCGTTATAATTTGTGGATAGGGATCCATGTTGAAACAAAAAATCCAAACAAGCACAAGCACAATAGCAATGTCATCGAAAACATAGACTACGCAATATGTAACGTGAGTAATGGTGCTACACCCATGGCCAAACTAGAGAGGATACGCCATTCACAAAAATGGAGTACAGGTTTACAATCAGATACGAGACATATATATAGGGATGGAAACCATGATTTAGAATCTGCGTCTAAAACCATTGATTAAACCCCTAGGATTTCAATCAACTCAGCAATGAGCCTCCACAACTCAGCAATTAATCAAATGAACACTTCGAAACAGCCAAACGCAGAACAACAATCAACTGTACCATGTCCGTGTGCATTACGTTATTTGTTTTCGTTATTTCCATACATTTCACATAACACGAAACATATAGGTATATGCTATTATAAAGCTCTTTCAATGTGCCTAAAAATAAATCATAAAATGAATCTCATTCCAATTTTCAGATTTTCGACAACAATCGTAAAGTAATTTCACAATGCACATCCAAACACCCCTAACCCCAAACACAACAAATCAAGAATCCACCAAAAACCCAAATTTACAAAACCCCAACATCAAATTAAACCCCAAAAACACAAAAAGATCAAAACTTTACAATAAAATCAAATCCCTTACATCATTTTGTGCTGACACCATCATTTTCTTTACATCTGATTTGATGCTTTCAGATTCCAATGAAGAAGATGATAATGATGATGATGATGATGAAATGTTGCTATCAGATTCATCATCACTGCTGATTATTTGAATTGGGTTTTTGATATCTGACATTATTTTTTATTAAAAAAATATGGGGTTTGATTGTAAACCCTAATTTCACCGTTGACTATTTTTGGAGAGTCATGGTTCAATGGGTTTTCNCCAAAACCATTGATTAAACCCCTAGCTATGTAGTTATCTCGGTAAAAAATCTCGTATCGTTCAAGGTCCGATATTTGAAATAGCGGTTTTCGCGGTGAGATATCGGTGAGATATCGGTTTTTATATTTTTAGGATATTAAATATATATATACATATATTATACATATAAAAATTAAAATCATAAAAGATTAAACAAGAAACATAGCATAAAAGTTATGAGATAGATTTAAAATCCAAGGGTTCACCATAAAAGAATGGTTGATTAAGGAAGAAGGAAGAAATCATTAATCTTGTTCACTAGAAAAGCTGTATCTTTTGTATCTGTATAATACTATCATGTCGCTTTGTTTTAATTAGGGTTTTAGTTGGGTTAAAGTGGACTATTAATTAAGTTGGTTTAAGTTTTAATTGGGCTGCCAAAAAAAACCAGGAAAATTAGCATTCTCAAAATCTCGCCAAAATCTCGAAAATCTCGCCGATTTCAAAATATCGGAAACATATCGTCCCATCTCGCCGATATTATCGGATCCGAGATTTTGGGGCGATATTTTGAACCGAGATAATTTTTATGAGCGATATCCGAGATCTCGACGAGATATCGGCGATATCTCGCCGAGATTAACTACATAGACCCCTAGGATTTCGATCAACTCAACAATTAATCAAATGAACACTTCGAAACAGCCAAACGCAGAACAACAATCAACTGTACCATGTGCATTACGTTGTATCTTTCCGTTATCTTCATACATTTTACATAACACAAAATGTATAAGTATGCTATTAAGAAGCTATATCTAAATGTGCCTAAAAAGATATCATAAAAATTAATCTCATTCAAATTACCGGATTTTCGACAACAACCGTAAAGTTATTCCACAATGCACATCCAAACACCCCTAACCCCAAACAAAACAAATCAAGAATCCAACAAAAACCCAAATTTACAAAACCCCAACATCAAATTAAACCCCAAAAACACAAAAAGATCAAAACTTTACAATAAAATATAACATATATCATACATTTTGGTCGTTAGAAACTGATATTAACTTACAAGTGGCTCCTGTAAAATGGCGTTAACAGAACTCTCCACAGGAGCTACTTCGAAAATTGCGTCAGTCTCTTTTAATTTACCGTTCTCTTTTCCTTTCGCGTCTTCTACCTAATGAAATCAAAAAATGTTAGCCCAACTTACCTTACAACTAATTGTGAACGGAGATGTTAAAGTGTGCTTGAAATTGCTGTGCGCAGTTCAATTTCCGTTAAAATTTGTGGTTTAAAATGCTTGTGGATAGGGATCCATGTTGAAATAAAAAATCCAAACAAGCACAAGCACAAATATGTAACGTGAGTAATGGTGCTAAACCCATGGCCAAACTAGAGAGGATACGTCATTCACAAAAATGGAGTACAGGTTTACAATCACATACGAGACATATATATAGGGATGGAAACCATGATTTAGAATCTGCATCTAAAACCATTGATTAAACCCCTAGGATTTCAATCAACTCAACAATTAATCAAATGAACACTTCCAGACAGCCAAACGCAGAACAACAATCAACTGACCATGTGCATTACGTTGTATCTTTTCGTTATCTTCATACATTTTACATAACACAAAATGTATAGGTATGCTATTAAGAAGCCATATTTCAACGCGCCTAAAAAGAAATCATAAAAATGAATCTCATTCCAATTTTCAGATTTTCGACAACAATCGTAAAGTAATTTCACAATGCACATCCAAACACCCCTAAATCCAAACAAAACAAATCAAGAATCCACCAAAAACCCAAAATTACAAAACCCCAACATCAAATTAAACCTCAAAAACACAAAAAGATCAAAACTTTACAATAAAATCAAACCCCTTACATCATTTTGTGCTGACACCATCATTTTCTTTACATCTGATTTGATGCTTTCAGATTCCAATGAAGAAGATGATGATGATGAGGAAATGTTACTATCAGATTCATCATCACTGCTGATTATTTGAATTGGGTTTTTGATATCTGACATTATTTTTTATTAAAAATAATATGGGGTTTGATTGTAAACCCTAATTTCACCGTTGACTATTTTTGGAGAGTCATGGGTTGTCAAAGATAATTCAATTTTTAATCTCTTTTCTTACTTTTTTTTTACTATTAATTGTTTAGTACGAGTAATCTTTTCAATGGGTTGTTATTGGTACAGACTATAAGTACAAAAAAGTACAACATGGTATCCACATTTTTTTACCCTTTGTTTGTACAAAAATTTTTTTTATTGGTTTATATTTCGCGTTTTTTTTTTTTTTTTTTTTTTTTTTTTTTTTTTCAGTTTAATACTTTTAACTTACTAAACTTCATAATTTTTTTTTCCTCACTTTCCATTTTGCGCTTTTATAATGTTAAAAAAGATATAGGGGCATCACTTGTAGTTTTTGGGAGGTCTTAATAATCTATCCGAAAATAAACGGTCACTCTTTTCTTTGTAAAAGTTTGGTAGATGTGGCAATTTGTGTCCAAAAAAGTAAAAAATAATAAAATAAAAAGGCTAATTTGGACAAATTTGTAAAAGATTTGGTACATTTAGCCCCCTCATTTTTGAAATTGACATATTTGGCCCATTTATAAGTTACAATGTGCGCAAACGGACATACATTTTCTCTTAATTGTTTTTAAATAAAAACTTATACACATAATATATTTAATTTTTAAACATAAATAACGTGTTACGTTTGAGGAATTTTTTAGGTTTTTTCTAAAGCGATCCGTATGACATGCGCCCGTTTGGCCCGTGCCCGTTTAGCCCGCGCCCGTTTAGCCCGTAGCCCGTTTGAACTGTGGCCTGTGCCCGCCCGGCCCGCCCATTTTGCCACCTCTAAAATTTGGTGATAACTTTATTTTATGCTTAACTGAAAATTAAAGGCCTTGCGTGGTTAGTTATTACTATGCATGAAATTGCATAACCACACGTGGTTGATTTGTTTTGTGTGATTTAGTCCTTTGGAATTTGGATCACCAAACGAAATAATGATTATAAAATCTCAACAATCAGAATATTAGTTGTGTGGTAGTTTGTTAAAGACAAAAAGGTCCCTAAACTTTTCAGAAAACATCGCCATGCACCCTAAGTTTGAAAAATCATCGTGGTGCGTCCAAAACTTGTGTTTTTGAGGCCGATTGCGTCCTTTGACCTGTAATTCTAAGGTCAACATCCATTTTGAGTTATATCATCAAAGGTGTAATAGACCAAACACATTTTCCACTATATGTTAGTTAAATCTAACCCAAACACCATTAACATCATGAAAGTAGTCTTCTAAAGTCTATTCTTATCATCAAACGGGTCGGTTTTGTTAGGGAGACAAGTACATTGTTGTGGGGAGTTTTGATAGATATTTGCAGCTACCAGAGAGCTTTAAGTTGTTTGATGGTTAGAAACAGGGTAGCCTGTTTGACACTCAAAATGTTGATGTTGAAGATATTTTGTTTTCATCACTTGAGTGCCCAGTTATCCTCTTTGATTGGTGTAGCCGTTTTTGGAGAAAAATTGAATATTTTGCGAGGAAAGGTGAACCCGCCATCATAAATTGTTTTCATACTTTGGGGGCTCGGGTCCCGGCCCTAAGTTAAAATCATCAGTTCGGCACCTAGTATAGCCGCGAAACAGGAACGCTGGTTAGGACTAGGAGGTATCCAATCTACGATTATCCCAGCATGATCATCAAATCCACCCTTCAAAAGCCAAAGCTCGGTCCTTGATTATCAGCTAACAATAATTATACGACAAAACAGATGAGAATTAATATTAATTCAAAACCAGTTATTTCTAAGTAGGAATCCTATATACTCTCTAAATAGTTGATCATGCTAAACATAAGGAACTTCTTGCTAAGTAACAATCACCTCATGAAAGGTTTTCTGCTTGATTCATTAATCAATGTCTTTGGGGAAATATTGACAGATTGTCATATATATATGTAACTCACATTATTTAGAAATCAACTAAGAAATGAAAATGTGATCAACAAAGGCAACAACTCATTAGGATTCTAATAATCAAGAAATAGAACCGAAATGGGATTGTTATTGATAAGATGTATTTTACAAATGATTACAAGAAATGAGAGAGAGAATTGTTAACAAAATCAGAATGACTAGTTATGATACAAGTGAGGGTTTAAGTAGGAAGTTTTGGATGAAACAGACTTTGGCGCCAAAACCAATTATCTTTGAAAGTTGACATCTTCAGTCCCTGTAGTTATGAATTGACTTTGACTTGTAACAATAGACTAAAGACAAAATTCATATTTGCATTCACAATTTGTAATGAATGCCAATTACTATTGTGCAAGTGTCATGTGATGAGAGAAGTAAAACGTTTGGCCTTTCTTTGCATACTTGTCTTATTTATGTGTTACGGTCTAACAGTGACATTCAATTTCGTTAACGATATGTTTCTACTTGAAGGGAGTTTAGTACCGAATATGCAGTTCAACAAATACCGTTATTCTATATGTTGATACGATCTTGCAATCGATAATATACAACACAAAGCATAGACTAATTGGGTAACCATTATAAATTTACCAATCGTTTGACTTTCTTAGTCAAAATCCCCAACATTATTACATTTTCACACTCCATAGAAAGTTTTTGGCAATGACAATATTAACAAAACAGAGTCATGGAGCTTTTACTTGACTGGTATGTAGATTCCATCATATACAAAAGTCATTGCAATTATTCAATTAAAGATCCTTTGATCAAGTAATGACTACTTTTACGCTATACATCATCAAATCCTTTGATTAAGTAAATGTCACTCAAACCCATATTTCACCATACAACAATGTACGTGTCTCCCTAACAAAACCGACCCGTTTGATGATAAGAATAGACTTTAGAAGACTACTTTGATGATGTTAATGGTGTTTGGATTAGATTTAACTAACATATAGTGGAAAATGTGTTTGGTCTATTATACCTTTGATGATATAACTCAAAACGGACGTTGACCTTAGAATTACAGGTCAAAGGACGCAATCGGCCTCAAAAACACAAGTTTTGGACGTACCACGACGATTTTTCAAACTTAGGGTGCATGGTGATGTTTTCTGGAAAGTTTAGGGACCAACGGTGTATTTTTGTCTTTGTTAAAAGAAGTTGTTTGTTATAAATATTTTATATTTTCTTATAAAACCCAATACACATTTACTTTTATTTTTTTCACACTTTCAAAATTAATCTTTCTAATAAGTTTTCTTCTTCTAAAAATTGGATTCTCAAGTAAGAGTGGAGGAAGAAGTTACAAGTATTGAGTACATATTAGTTTTTTCAACAAAAATGAAAAATAATTAATTTGTTGGTTGTTTATGGTGTTCGGTGATGATAGTGGCGGGTGTAATCAAAAAGTGCAGCTAATCTTAAGTAAATTATTTTCTTCATTCCATAGTAATTGTTTTCCTTTTAATATACACAAACCTTTTATGAAATCTCGCTATCTCCGCTCTAAATCAATCAAATATCATATCTTATCATTAAAACATTTTTTCATTGTTTAAAATGTAAAATGAACACTTATTTTGATATCTCAAATTAGTATTATGTACACCTATTATGGGACAGAGGAAAGTATTTTTAAGTTAATGTTTTATTAATAAAATAAGATTAATATCTCAAAATCCTTTAACACATTGTGCGTAAATCAACCAAAAATTCCCTGAGCAAGAAAGTATATATTACATGAATCTAGTATATACCATCTGTCAACTTCGATATGTTATTGTCATCTAAAACATATTATAATGGAGTATAACATTTGTTGAAATGGAACTTGAAAGCCGATACTGTTGTGATGCCGCCAGTTGTGTGGTCGGCTGCAGGAAGGAAGATGGCTCGGGTGTAATGTAGAGTCATGGCTCAAGTCGGCACTTTTCACACGCTGAGTCGACGGCTTAGAGGGATCAAAAAAAAAGTTTTGTTGTGTTTGTTAGTGTGTTTTCCACTAAGCTGCCACTTAATTTTTGAGGTTAACTGCATGCTTATCACATATTTTCCATTATCAATATGATCATCAATATATATCACAGATAGAAGGTTCGGTGGGATTTCCAAAAGTAGTGGCTTATCTATCTTCCCATGCAATCTTCATTTTGCCATTGACGAGAAGATTTTTGAAGCTTCGTTTGTTATGTTTAAACGGCTTTTTTATATGCTTCTTTGATGTGTGTGTAGTTTTCAATGAGTAACCATGTAATGTACTTTGACTGTTTGATGTTTTGTTTGCAATTAGGGGTTAGAGAAGTTGAAATTCAGTATGTGGTTTGGAAGGTGTAAGTATGTAATTTACTTCAACTGTTTGATGTTTTGTTTGGTGAAACTTTTTAGTTTGTTAGTGCATTAGGTGTTTTATGTTTACGTGATTAAGGTTTACAAAAATGGAAATTGAGTAGGTTTGCAAGTTTTAGGTTGTGTTTATTTTTAAAATAGGAGACTCTTAACAGCCTCTGAATATGAATCGTTCAGATGCGGTCAGACATTTTGGCCGTTCAGACCTTTTTTTTCTTTCGTTCAGAAGCGGTCAGAGGCAGTAAGATCATTAATGGTCTAGACTTGAGAGGGGTGTTTTAATGCCTCTTGTTGACAGAAAAATAACCAAAAAAAAATTTAGTACGAGCAAGCAAATGTGCGGTTCTGATGCGTGGTTTTGTGACCTTACAACAGGTTTTACCTCTCGAGAGATCTCGAGAGGCTTACAACCCCATCAGGCAGTGTACCTGACCGATGTAGTATAGGATAGTGGTAAGTACGGGGGATTGATCGTTCTCTCACAGGGAATANGTGTTGAGCCCTAGCTTGTTCCCTTAACCAATGATGATCACAAAAGCTTGTGCTAGTTTTGTACACAAGGAGCTACTCTTTTGTCGGCTCCCGTACTTGACTTTATATATGCATGGCTTGATTATCGGCTAAGTATCCGCGGATTTCATTATTTGAGATTTTCAAAATGTGGAGAACGTGAAATGATTGAGTTTGTTTAGAAGTTAGATGCTAAGCATAGAGTAGTTGGATCTCTTTAAAGCTCATCGAAGGTACTCATGTCTTTTTGTTCCCACAAAATTGCATCACCCCATATCTGTGCTAAATAATTAAAGATATTAGGTTTACCCGATGAGTAGTTCTTTATCTTCTTAAGAGAATCTTTGCTTGAGAAATTATTTGAAAGATAAGCAAGATAGATAGACAACCAACACATAGACATATTTATTGAATTAAAGTAAAGACTTATCTTTAATTAAGCACTAGGGTTCCAAGGGTTGGAAACCCTAAAAGTCACAGAAAATTCGTCTTTAGGGTTTGCCCTAAAAGTTCTCCACAAAGTTCCACACATAATGAATGAAAATTTGGAAAATATATATAGAAACTAAGTTCGGACGGCGTCAGCTTATAGGGCCTGACGCCGTCAGCTCGCCGCCATTAGGGTTCTCGGATGGCCTAGATCCATTTGGGACGTGGTCAGCTTGTAAAACTCTCTGGGCCGTCTCTCTTTAACTTAACACGTGACGGCCTACATCTTCTAACACCTGACGGCGTCAGGTGTAAATTCTTGAAATCTTTCTGGCCTGTCGTTTGATAATTGAATTCCACTCTTTTGTCATCCTTACTGACGGCGTCACCTTGTGACTCCTGACGCCGTCAGGTTGTAATTTCCAGCTTCTTTGAGACTTTGTCGTTTTCTTCACTTTTATGCTCCAAAAACGTCCGAATATGCATGTTTTCCAGAATTCCTCTCAAAAGTACCTAAAATGACAAAAAGAACGATTTAGGGCAATATTTGATCACATTTATACGAATTAGGGCTTAAATGACCCCCTAAAAGCGTAACACTTTTCGTCTCATCAAATACCCTTACACTTGAGATTTGCTTGTCCTCAAGCAAATGAGTTTTTATTCCAATCAAAATATGAGTTAGGGGTCATTTAACACGAATATAAAAGTAATCACAACAAATAGTTATTAGACCCTAATCATAACAAGCACAGAAATCATACACTAGCACCTCACAAATAGTGTTTGGATTCTCACATCTCTCAAATGTTATAAAGTTATATCTCATAAATGGAAACGGAAAATAACATCACTACCTGTCATAGCAAATAGATTACCATAGGCTTGGGAAAGGATCAATTACTCCTCCACTAAGCGTAAGCACCTAAGATAAACTATCAAAGAGGGCTTTATAAAGGGTTGTAACGTAAGGTGTAGGGATATGATAACACGGTTTGGTTGGAATAAGGGGTATTTAGTGGTGGCAAGCTAATTATCATGATCAAATACATGCACTCTACATTGTTGCTTAAGTCAAGATTCGACTCAATCTTAGTCTAAAAATGAAATAACAAAAACTAAATTTAACATAAAAGGAAACGGGATGGTAGTCCGTATGTTTTTCTTCTTTCTTTTTCATATTTTTTTGTATTTTTCTTGATTTTTTGATTTTTTTTTTCATACACTCTTGCCCTACCATCCAAAATAATACATCATAGGGGATTTGCATTCCCCTTACACTTGAATCTTTACATAACTTTACAATCACAATTCTAATGACTCGAATTAAGATAATCGAAAAACTTGGAGTACTTTTTAAATATTTAGCACGTATGGGGGTAATAATGTTGTTCTTCCTCATTACTTCATTACACTAGTACTTTACCCATGAGTCCCAATCGTCCCAAAACAATATGTACAAGGATATGACTTAACTTAGCAACCATGTAATTGACCGGATAATTAACTAAGGGTTTAACAAATGTTTTCACAATAATGCACCAAAGGTGGGTGCATACAAGGTAGGCTAAGGCGATTTGGGTGTACATTTAGTGGGGTGTAAACAAATTCTCACTTTGAGTAAGATGCTCAAAGGTCGAAACGAAAGGATAGGCTCGGAGGGGTGTACTAGGGGTATCGTGTACCAAAAATGGATACAACGCAAAGGGTGTGGGAGAATTACTTGACCAATGAAGTCAATGTAATTATAACAAATATACGGGTGTAAAACAATGGGTTAATCCTAATGCCTCTTATCATGTAGTAAATCTTAACTACACGAATGTAGTCTCACTTGTGGATTTGAGATGGTCCTAACGCAAGTTCTAGAATCTAAATACTACCGGTACTCACATCATAGCACCAAAGATGGATGCTTTTCCTACCAATTCTAGGGGCGAACCTCACATATTTGGGGTGGAAAATTTTTTAGTGGTACGGTTTTGTGCTAGTCATACAATTTCCTATCCATGAGACGCTCATTAAGATCAAGGTTTCACTTCTAAATGTTGTAAAAAATTTTAAATTGGCGCTAAAATTGCCCTAACAAACATTTCTCTTGGTTTTATTACAAATTTACTATCAAACAAAGCAAAACATCAAGCGTAAGTATATTCTCAACGGTGCTTTCATTTACCCCCCTTACACTTAAACCGAACATTGTCCCCAATGTTCAAATAAAAGACGTAAAAGTAAATAAGATGAAAGAATGAAATCAAATACTCCCCTGAATCGTTTGTTGTGGATAGTGATGTAACATGGTTAGATCTTCTTCCAAGATAGACGAACGTTCAAAGCTTCCCTTCCAAAATAATAAACGTCTTCTTGTCCAAAATAACCTGTTAACCTGAAAAAGATAAAGGCCAACCTCGCGTAAAATCGGCGGTAAAATCTATATAATAAGATATAATGCTTGTGGAATGAATATTTTGCAGAATTCCTGGAGATTATAAGTTAAAGAATTGACAAAACTTTTTAGGTTTCCGGAAAAATACAAAACTTTCAAAAATTGCAGAAAATTTTAACCTGACGCCGTCAGGTGTTAACCCTGACGCCATCAGAAAGTTCTGACAGAATTCTCATGTTAAGCTTCCGGGAAAAATTCTGGAAAAACTAGATCTTACTTCCTGGAATTCCTGCAAAAATTCATTATGACTCGATACAAGCATTTGACTCAAACAAGTACTAATATGTAAGCTAATTTCGTTGTTATGATTCATGTTCATTCGTTCTTTATAAACCGATTTGGATTTCCCTTACACTTATCTTTTGCAAAATACCTTTATATGTAGTTAAGACGAAGTTAAAAACAAAATAAAGCATTTTCACAATTTAGTTTGAAGCATGAATCAATAATCAAGAAATATAACTTACATACGGAAACAAATAAACACACAAAAACACACAAAGCATGGGTTGCCTCCCAAGAAGCGCTTTTCTTTATTTACGAGTCTTGTAGCTAGACTCAAAGTCACCCTATCCGACATAGGTGAGTTCCGCATCGAGGATATCCTTAGGGTTGATTTTGGTTGGAAGTTTCCTATCGGTGCGTTTTGGTTTGACTTCCACCTAAGGTTGGGGTAATTTTTCCATGAGGGGTTGTATGAATCTCCGTAGGGGTTTGGCTCGGGTTTGAAAGTGTACCACTTATCTCCCGCTCCGTCGGTACGCGTGGATGCGTAGTCCGCAAAAGCTTGTTCGGGGAGTTCCATGCAATCACGACTGTCGTGGGGACCACTACATAATTCGCACGAAGAAGTGATTTTGTTCACTTGGCTTGAAGGTTTAGGAGCTTCATAGGATTTCATGAGAAACTTAACTTGGTCTTTAAGAAAAGATAGGCTCTGAGGGGTGTACTAGGGGTATCGTGTATTAAAAATGAGTACAACGCAAAGGGTGTGGGAGAATTACTTGACCAACGAAGTCAATGTAATTATAACAAATATACGGGTGTAAAACAATGGGTTAATCCTAATGCCTCTTATCATGTAGTAAATCTTAACTACACGAATGTAGTCTCACTTGTGGATTTGAGATGGTCCTAACGCAAGTTCTAGAATCTAAATACTACCGGTAGTCACATCATAGCACCAAAGATGGATGCTTTTCCTACCAATTCTAGGGGCGAACCTCACATATTTGGGGTGAAAAATTTTTTAGTGGTACGGCTTTGTGCTAGTCATACAATTTCCTATCCATGAGACGCTCATTAAGATCAAGGTTTCACTTCTAAATGTTGTAAAAAATTTTAAATTGGCACTAAAATTGCCCTAACAAACATTTCTCTTGGTTTTATTACAAATTTACTATCAAACAAAGCAAAACATCAAGCATAGGTGTATTCTCAACGGTGCTTTCATTTACTCCCCTTACACTTAAACCGAACATTGTCCCCAATGTTCAAATAAAAGACGTAAAAGTAAATAAGATGAAAGAATGAAATCAAATACTCCCCTGAATCGTTTGTTGTGGATAGTGATGTAACATGGTTAGATCTTCTTCCAAGATAGACGAACGTTCAAAGCTTCCCTTCCAAAATAATAAACGTCTTCTTGTCCAAAATAACCTGTTAACCTGAAAAAGATAAAGGCCAACCTCGCGTAAAATCGGCGGTAAAATCTACATAATAAGATATAATGCTTGTGGAATGATGATGAGACGAAAAGTGTTACGCTTTTAGGGGGTCATTTAAGCCCTAATTCGTATAAATGTGATCAAATATTGCCCTAAATCGTTCCTTTTGTCATTTTAGGTACTTTTGAGAGGAATTCTAGAAAACATGCATTTTTGGACGTTTTTGGAGCATAAAAGTGAAGAAAACGACAAAGTCTCAAAAGATGAAGATTTACAACCTGACGGCGTCAGAAGTCACAAAGTGACCCTCAGAAAGTCTTGACAAAAGAGTGGAATCCAATTATCAAATGACGGGCCAGAGAAAATTTAGGATTTAACACCTGACGCCGTCAGGTGTTAGGAAATATAGGCCGTCAGGTTATAAATTAAAGAGTGACGGCCCAGAAGGTGTTATAAGGTGACGGCGTCAGAAGTGGATCTAGGCCATCCGAGAAACCTAATGGCGGCGAGCTGACGGCGTCAGCCCTTATAACCTGACGCCGTCAGAGTGTAAAATATATATAT
>LBNU01038877.1:0-28700 GCA_014162995.1 Artemisia annua
ATGTATAGGGGTGTCAGTAGGGTCGGGTTGAGCCGACCCGACCCGACCCCGATAAGGCGTTATCGGGTCGGGTTGAATCGGTTTAAAAACCTTATCGGGTTATGTGACCCGACCCCGATAACCCAATATAGTTTTCGGGTTAGGGTTGAATTATTTGTGTTATCGGGTCAACCCGATAAGACCCGAAATATATCTTTAACAAATTATTTCCCTAATTTGTATAAGCCCACCAGTTCTTACAGTTACACTGGGCGTATCATATAACTGTAAACATACTAATAATTCGTTTAGTTCAATTGCATGCTACTAATTTTGCCTACTACTCGGTACTACAGTTTCTTTTTTATTTTACAGTATATGCTACTCCAATGTTTGAACATATAGGACAATACCAAGTTATCACCCAAAGTCAAACATATGCTACTCCAATATAACTTCTTCTATCCTAGTAAAATTCTTATAGTCAACAATTAACTATTTCCTCATGTATCCTAAAGTCAAACATTCAGTCACGTGTTATCAAAAAATTTGTAGCAAGATCTCTATTTAACGTCATAGTGCGCCCAAATTATAAGCAAGATCACTAAATATGTCTTCATTACATGGAATTGTGAGGCCACCCATAGGATGGTTATAACCATTTTTAAAAGCGTGAACATAAAAACTACCTATCTTTTAACTTTAATCAAATACACCTTGATCATCTAATCATACTAGTAAAGTCTAATTCGTATACATGAGGAAATTATATACGCAAGGACATATCGATCATGAATTAACAATAAAGATTTGCTTAACTTTGAAATTGAACATGTATGAAAATAAGCTAGAGTAATATATAACAATAATTAAGTATAAGAAGTTACCTTTAATTATGATTTGAGATTGAACAAAATTTGATCATTTAATGCTTATGGAGACAATTAATTAAGATTTGATCATTTAAAGCTTATATATGCAAAGGTTTTGAAAAAAAGAGGCAAAAAAAGGTAATAAATGTGCTTCATACCATTTCCACCCGTTCAGTATGCAATTTTTGTTATGAGCCGTTGGTGGCAATGTAATAGAACCCGGTTTCATGGAAGAAAAACGGGCTCTATAGTTTTAATCATAAAGCCCGGTTTTTATAAAAGGAACATGGCTCTATACGAGGAATAGAGCCCGGTTTGTAAGCAGAAAACGCGGCTCTAAAACTTTTTACCATAGAGCCCGGTTCTCTCAGAAAAAACACGGCTCTATGCCCTTTTCCACAACCCGGAATCCCTTTAGAGCCCGTTTTTCACAAAAACCGGGCTCTATTAAGGGGGCTCTATGTCCTTTTTTGTAGTAGTGTAAATAGATTACCCTCAAAAGTTATTGGTAATAAGACCCCATATGAGGTGATTTTTGATAAGAAACCAGATTATGATTTGATGAAGGTTTTTGGGTGTCTAGTTTACTATAAAAGCAATGAGACAAAAGGAGATAAGTTTGAAGTGAGGGGGAGACCAGGGGTGTTCTTGGGTTATTTGCAAGGAACAAAGGGTTATAAAGTTTTCGACATAGAGAATAGAAAAATAATGGTCTCGCGAGATGTAAAATTTCATGAGAACCATTTTCCCTTCAACGACAAGCTGATTGAAATTGATGACAAAGATCCCTTTGAAGTCGAAAATAGACACAAAGAGGATATTGAAGGTTATGGGCTTGCTCAAACAGAAAACAAAGAAGTCTTGGCTGAAAATGAGGATATTGGGCCAAATCAAAATGTGAATATTGAAGAAACAGAGAGCCACGAGATGGATTATCCCGATCAGTCAACCACAGCCCTTGAACCACCAAGTATTCAACCACGTGAGAAAAGAAACAGAACCCAACCCAAGCACTTCGCAGATTATGAAGTCATGCTTCCTCCTTCGGTAGACCATGCACAAACTCCACCAACTCAAGAGTCCTCAACGGTACACCCATTATCCTATTTTGTATCTTATAAAAAATTTACTACTACTCATAAGGCTTTTCTAGCGGCCATTGATACAAACAATGAGCCAAAATTCTTCCACCAAGCTGTAAAAGATGAAAGGTGGAAAGAAGCCATGAAAAAGGAAATCCAAGCACTTGAACAAAATGGTACTTGGACACTAGAAAATCTACCTGAAGGGAAACGTGCCATTGATTCCAAATGGGTGTACAAGGTGAAATACAAGCCCAATGGCGAAGTCGAGAGGTACAAAGCTCGACTTGTTGCAAAGGGATTCACACAGATGGAAGGAATTGACTACCATGATACTTTTGCCCCAGTCGCCAAACTAGTCACTGTTCGAACTCTTTTAGCAGTGGCAGTTAAGAAAAATTGGGCCATTCATCAACTTGATGTGAACAACGCGTTTCTACATGGAGACCTCGNGCTTTTGCTTAAACCTTTTTTTTTTTTTTTTCTTTAATGTTGTTGTTAAAGGATTACCCCGTAAAATATATTGATAAAAAAAAAACGTTAAGTACAAAATAAAATGTGACAGAGTATCACATTAACCTAAAGCCAAAACTTGATAAACTACTAAAGTGTGTTTATGATACCTCCTCTTGAAACCAACATGAACCAAATAAAATATCTAAAATGCAAACTACTATAAATGACAGATTCTTTTTCTTTTATCTTTTCTGTAAATGTAAACTACTATAAATGGCATTTGTGAAATTACTCGCTACTGGTATACTTATTTAAG
Source organism: Artemisia annua (assembly GCA_014162995.1). Classification (NCBI taxonomy): domain Eukaryota; kingdom Viridiplantae; phylum Streptophyta; class Magnoliopsida; order Asterales; family Asteraceae; genus Artemisia; species Artemisia annua. The sequence continues at coordinate 2,706 of LBNU01038877.1, forward strand.
TAGTAAAAAAAAATTTAAAAAGGATCTTACCAATTGTAGGTTATAAAATATCCGAAACTATCTTTTAACACATCTCAACACAATAATCAAATAGTAAAACGATTCGAAAACTGTCTCACTCTTTCAGTGGGCCGGTCAATTATTTAAGTTTATAGTAACTACCATGTGCAGCTGCACTTACTACGAATCATGTCAAAGTTTGATGTCAAATAGTAAGAGTTATAAGTAAATGATGTCGATCGATGATTGATGATGTTTCATGCAGAAAATATTAGTTATAGGATGAGAACAAGTTTTTGTGTTTAGATGAACACATTGGAAATAGGTTGAAAATTTAGAATAACTTTGCATCGAAAATGCTCAAAATGTTCTACTGACGTAAGTAAATATAAAATATTTGAGTATCAAATTAAATGCAAAGTAAATGTTTAAATAAGAGTATAAGACCATAACGAACCGAATGTTGTCACTTCATAATGTTTATTTGTAATAATTTATTTATTGAATAAACGAATCTGAACAAGATCTTATATATTCGTTTAACAGAGTGAACGACCAACGACAAATGTTTTGTTTGTTCATAAACATTGCATTCGTTTAGTGTCTAAATAAACAAACATAAAAAAATATGCACAACCTTATTCTTTTAATAAATGGACACGAGCCAAAAAAATATGTTCGTTTAGGTGTTTGTGCATGTTCATCGGTTAAGCCTATACACACAAACACAAACCAACCTCCACTTGTGTTCTTTCAGTTTGTTTACAACCGTATGTAATAAAAATGTAATTACAATGGGTGGCCGGGTTGGTAAACTGGTTTTGTGACTACCATCAATAAAGCATCGGAGGTTACAAACTCAAATGTTGTTTGGTGCAAACAAACTTAGTGTTTACGTCAACCTTTTAGTAGTGCACCTATTCCAATATACGTAGCAACAACTTAAACTTTGTGCATTAGTCACGTAAATGATCGGAAAAATGATTTAAAAAAAACAGGAAAAAGTGATTTAAAAAAAACAGAAAAAATTAACTCTACGGGTCATAATCATGTTCATTTAACCAAAGGAATGGTACCTCTTGGTGTTTGAGAAGCTCACCAATTAAATGGTTATGAGTTTAAATCCTGCTTAAAACATGTTAAACGCGAATAACTTCAGCTAGTTTTCTTTAATACACGTAACACACGTTTGTATGATTGAATGCATGTCTATCTATCAATCTATTTTACATAAATTGAACCATTCTCACGAGACACAAAATCTAAAGCAAAGAAGTTGCACGTCAGCTCTGATACTCAAACCACTACCCACTTTAGTGGCGGTTATTTTATATCGTCATGTTTGGCGACAAACGTAAAGAACATGATTGGTAACACACCGGTAGCTGTACATAAAGTGTAAAATTACGAAAAAGAGCACATATACATTAAAAACAAAAAATTGATTAAACAAATAATAAAGTTATTTCTTTTAAGGTTCTTACTTTTACATGTTTAATATTACATAAACATCGTTATACGCTAGCTATAAGTTATATGCGACGTGCTTTTCATATTGTGCATATTGTGATTTATGATATCTTGTCCTTTGATATGAAACCAACTCATAAATTATATTTTTAATACAACATGTATTCCTATCTAAAACCATTTATTAAGAAGTTAAGTAATTTATATATTATTATTTTAAAAGTAGTATGTACTGCTATCTATAACCATTCATTTGTACGTATTATATTTGAGGGTAAATATGTAAATTTCTTAACAAAATATTGGGAGCAGTAGTGGAACGCTTGTTCATGAAGCATTTCATTTTGGAGCGGTTAGGATAGTTTCAACCGCTATTAGTGATGTTGTCAAACAAGCTTTTCATCTAAATGTTTACCGCTTACCGCTTGTCATTCATAAACGCTTCATTAAACAAACATTTACTACTACTGCTACTGCTTACTGCTATGTGTCGCCAAACATACCCAAGCTACAAGCATCTTACGTATATCATTTACTTTTTTTTATACAAAAGCTACTAGTAACATTTATAGTATAAATAAAGTACGTAGATCAAAACACCCAAAGAAAACCAGATTTCGTTAAGCCTTCAATAATCAGACCCCACATACATGTGTTCAACGTTTTATAAACTTCTAACAATAATCAGACCCCACATACATGTGTTCAACGTTTTATAAACTTCTAATGTCAATGGCGTGTATCTCATTGAACAACACCACATGTTTCATGTTGCTTAGTCCAGTGCCACGGCATTCACCAAAAGAGCTACAAATTACCATATCGAACTTGGTTCACGACGTAAAACTTGTAACATGTCTGGTTCATATCGAACTTGGTTCACAACGTAAAACTTGTATGTAACATGTCTGGCTCATTAGAATTACCCAGACATGAATGTGTTAAAGGCCACAAAGTAGTAGCCAAGCACTTGTCATGCATTTCACCAGACCGCAAACTACAAATATAAACCACTCCAAAAGATTTTGGGACGAGCTCATAGGTTGTCTTCAGATAAGATAGAGCCACAGATATTTCGTCCACGGATTAACATGGTCTAAAATAAACAACCAAAAACATAATTTTGCTGTGCATCAAAAAGAGTATACAGTACATTACGAGTTGCTTCTTTTTCATTATAATTTATAACTTTCAAGTATCGACTAAATCTCAGTGATAATAATATTTTTAACCATGAACACAAATGCGCGAAGCAAGATACCATCGAAATTAAGTAGGGAAGAGTGGGCTCTTCTGAGGTGTTCAAGCCTCGTAATAGGTTGCTTCTTCCTCTGTTTGTATTTCACTTGTGTTGCCCATAACTGAGCTCCCTGAACCAACATCGGTCGGCACACCTCCTGATTCGGCTATTTTTGTCACCCTCTGTAATTCATCGGTTAACTCTGTTGAACGTGACAAGAACTGATCATCGGTCAATTGTTGTTCCTTTTCAAGAGGTGACTTTTTCGGTTGCCTGATAGCAGCTGCTGCTTCTGCCATTGCTACAGGAGGCGGCTGGGGTGGGACCCATGAAGATCGTTGAACCGGTCGCTCGCTGCTCCCACCAGGATACTCTGTTTTGTTCTCTTCAGGTTCAACTTCAGTCACTCGGGCATTCTTTTGTTGCCACCAAGGTGCTGAACCTTCCCCATTGGACTGATAGATAGAAGCAGACCCGGAACCATTATCTTGACCGTAGGAACTAAACCCACTGCTGTTTTCTTGAGGATAGGCTGAGCTCCCCTGTGACTGTGCAGCCTCCCAAGGCTAGGTGGTAGAAAAAAAGGTAATTAGTATCGAGTGCTGAATATGAGTTCAAAACATTTTTTTATAATATTGAGTAAACTACGTATCATATTGTAGAATATAAACCTTAGGTTTGGGTGCTAAGCGAGGATTTGATACAGGTTGGTCAGGGTTTGGTGGCATATCATTGATTTCCTGAGATATATGAGCATAATTAAGTACACAGGACCCATTGAGGGGGAAAAAAAAGAAAAAAGAAAAAAGTACTTACTCGGATGTTGGGAGGTCTCTCGCCTCTTTGAATCATCGACATGATCTGAGCGCCAAAGCAAAAACAGGTCAACATGTAGTTTTTATGCCATCTAGCGATAGATAAAGATAATTAAGAGAGTATAAGCTATAAAAACTTACATCCATGTAAGATTTTGGGTGGGGTGGTGTAGCGGAAGGTTCTACAGTAGCTGGTGGTGACAATGATCTTACTGTTTACAAAATGATATTTTTTATGCAATTAAACAGCTAAAACATATTAACACACAAAGTAAGATTGGTATTTGACCAGTGATGAAATGATTACCTGAACGTGAGTCGTAGTCTGCCCTACCATTTCCATTTGCATAATAAGAAGGCTGCCATATTGAAAAAGTAAATAAGAGGATAGTCAAAGAAACAACTGTTGGCTAAAATGATCTCTTTTATTTATTTATAGTTTCTGAGGCACTGTCAAGAACTCAAGATATAACTCACCCTTGAGCTTGTGACTTGAACTTCTCGCCCAACGCTGCTTTGTCCTGCGTGATACATAAAAAAAAAGTAACAAGTTAGATGATACCAACCGCTCCCAACGCAAATCAGTTCCATGTAGTGGCAAAAAGAGTCACGGAGAAATTCAGCATTAACCATCTCCATCATAGACTAGCAAAGAGAGTTGGTGATATCAAGTTATCAACCCCTTTACTTATTAATGGGCCAAATCATATTCAGTGAAACAACAAGCTTAGCTAAAAAGTAAACAAGTCAAATGAGTAAACAAGTTAAAAGTCACCCCACAATCTCCAAAACCACATTATCCAAAATATAGGTTACTGTAATAACATAAGTTCCGTAATCATATTCAACACATTAATTTACTTAAAACATGTAAAGATTGTCAAGAAAGTGTTCTATCGGCCAATCCTACCGGTTTCAACCAATGACCCAACCTTCGTATATTGCCACCTCAAGTAAATATGTCCAACAGTGATAAAGTATAATCCAAACAGCTTCCTTCCCTAAGGAAATTTAAGCTAGAACCTCACAAATCAAATTTCTAATTCGACCTCTTTCACATGACATACGCGATAAGAAAGTTTAACTCAAATTATTATTGCACATCTTGACAGAGGCAATTGATGAGCACATAATATGTCACTACCATAATAAAATACTTTATCATTTATCAATCTAGCAAGGGCCTTAGTATTTGCATATCTAGTATGCATTAAGTAACTTGATATGTGAAGCTTGCGGTTCAGTGTCAACGAACCCCTTCATAAATTTTATTCAAAAGATTAACTGTAAAAAATGTTCAAACAAAGTTCCAGACCAAGTCATTTAACAAATAGAACCTTAGTGGATTATCAGCTAATCTATAATTTATTAAACTGACTGATAATACTGCTGTAAAACGTTGCAGTTAAAGATATAGTGTAATAAGTAAATGTCATTCGCTGTTAGGAAAGCCATTGCCATTAATAAGTAAATTCTACTTTACCTTCCAACTTCCTTATCGAGTTACTCATTGACTTCATTTCCTTTACTTGCACATCCAATAGACTCAGAAGTTCCCCAAAGTATTTCTTCTCTGTTAAGAGAAAAGACAGCATCAGATACAAATAACACAATTCTTAAAAGAAACGTCAACGATCAAAATGAACAAGAAACAATTAAATAATTTCAGGCAGTAGTTGTGATCCCACCTTCAGTTTTTGACACTAACATTTCCTGGCTGGCACGCGCAACATCAGATGCTGCGGCAGCTGCAGCTTTTGCAGCAGCAGCAGCTTCTTCAGCTAATGTTGGCTTTCTGTTGGCTTTATCTGCAGCGTCTTCTTCTCCATCTTCGTTTACAACTTTACGGATCCAAGATTTTAATCTTGGAACAACAGCATTCTAAGAGCAATAAATGTGTTAGCTGATAGCATAATTCGATAAGATTCCGTGAAGTAAATTTCTATCTTAAGAAAACACGTTACAAGACTAAATAATACTACAAAAGAACAGTTCGTTTGAACTTTGAAGCTTATCGCCAACTACAACACACCATTAAATCAAGGTCAACATTACTAAATCAAGCAGTTGTTGATTGTTTTTACCTTGAAAACTACAGCTGTTCCAGCTCCCGATACAGCAAGAACTCCAACCGCAAGAAGAGCATGCGACCAATGGAAACGTGATGGTGACAAGGTCCCTAATTTAGAAACGGGAGCAGCTGCAACGGGCTGCAGAGATTGAGTTGGCGCTTGTGGTTGAGCATTCGCTGTAGTCTGCATCTGTCCACCTATAATAAGATTCATATAGATAATAGCATGTGTGATGTCAATTACTTCACCCAAAAATGTACATGGCTGATTGATTTTGAATGAAAGATCAACTATAGTTCTATAACTTCCAATAAACATAATGTTCCTAAACGTTACTATTTATACTACGACTGTTCTAGGAAACAAAATTCACCTTGGTTTGTAACAGTTGCTTGCGTAGTTGCAACACTAGGCGATTCATCCTGCCATTTACAACAGATACAAAACAAAACTATGATTAGGCGTAATTGTAAATCAAGTACCGCGATATGCCTAAATATACTTAGTTGGCATAAATGACCATTAACTCGCAGGAGAAAAAGAGAAATGCAAATTGAAGCATGACCAGGGAATACAATATATTCTTACAGGAACACGGCGAAATGCTTCATCTATCTCCTCTTTCGTAAGGCCCTTCCTCTCAAGAAAAGATCGTCTATACATAACAGGAGATCCCTTAACCTTCGGGTGTGAAAGAAACTTCATAGCATTCTGCACTTGGTCCTCTCGAATTGGTTCTGTGTTGACAAATATTGATGGCTCCTTGGCGGCGCCTTTTTCGGCATCTTGTTGATCACTGGTCATTGGTTTCTCAGCTTCTGGAACTACAGTTACAAGTCATAAAATAATTGTATCGACTGAAATTATAGAAGATATTTGATGGTAAAAATTATTTAGGGAGAAAATTAAGCCTATGATTTACAGGCCACGTATAGCTAAAAACCTCTCATTCGACACTTTGCAAGATAACTGCGCACAAGAACCTTTTCAGGCATTGAAAAACACTCAGAGGGCCATAACAGCTTCCTACGAAGAAACTTGCACTCAAAGTGTAAGCGCAACCAATAAGCATACGAAAACCAAATACAAAATCCGATTTTACCACTCTTGTAACATACAGTTCACCTTCCTAAATTGGTAAATCCCTTTATATTGTTTCTACGAATTTCTAACGATGTGTTTACATGATCACAGTATCACCACTAATCACGTTAACCACTTTTTCTGAAAACACGTGGTCAAACCTAAGTCAACTTAAACATTCATAATTAAATAAATCAGTAACTTGATCTAATTTAATTAAGCTTTTAACTATCAATACATAAAAAGCTAAAAATAATACCTGGATTTTTGGGGTCTGAATCACTAGGGTTTGGTGGAGTTGCCATCTATATCCACTCTCCAAATCACAACTACACAAATAAATAAATAAATAAAATTTATAAAAAGAGCTTGATCTTACTGTAAACTTTAATAGCCGCAAAAAAAATATAGAAATAAAAAAACCACAGCTTACTGATGATGATGATGATAGTGATGTCACCGATAAGATGAATGTAGCATCCCGAAACCAAATTAAATTTACACCCAGTAGTCCACTAAACTACAATTGTTTGTTAGTTTGCTACCATGTTTTTATGTTTTTGCATTCTGCTCCTTATACTTTTTCTTTTTTGTGCTATTTGGTCCCCCTGATGTTTTTATTTTCTTAAAGGAGGTTTTGGTTCTTTCACTTTTGACAAGATATAGTTGGTGCTACGTACTTTTGTAGTTTCGTATACATTTTCTATGGATATATACACAAGCATCGTGATTCATGTGTTGTTCTAGAAATGTAGTCGTATCCGTCTATGATATGATAAAAAATTAAAAACAAAATCTCTCAGACCCCGTAATGGGCGGTCGACCTTGTGGTCCGTCGTTTTGTAAAACGCGTCTCTCCCTTACGGCTTGCACACAAAACACGTCCCCCCCCCTCCCCCAGAAAAAAAAAACCAAGAATTGGTCGGCAAGGCGACCGAGTTGTTTGTGTGAGTGTTGTGTGTGGGTTTTTTTATTAAATTGTTTTTGTATAGTATGTTTTTTGGTGATAACCGCAGTCGCCTTATTAAACTAACTTGATATTGCAGAAAGTCTTAGCGAGAGAAAACTAATTTGAGGCTAAGGTTGCGGTGGTGACCGTGATCGCCTGCAGTCACCATTACTACCAGCCTTAAGAACATAGACATCTGAGCGAACAATATTGTTTGTTTGTGTAAGAAAATGTTGCAAGGCTTATGTGTTTTTGAGCATATTGGATGACATATTGGCTTGTAATTTGAAAATTTGTGAAAAAGTATAATCTTATAACGAAATAAATCTGTTCAATATGTGATCTAAGTTATTGATCATACCATATGTAGAAACTCAGTAACATGATCATGTATGAGTGGCTAATTAACATTTATCAGTATACTTACAAGATTATAATAAGTTTAGATTATTGGGTAGACACTGCAACTTCGTTCATGGAAGTTAATTCTGGATCAACACATGTATTACATGTTACTGGAAGTAGAGAATTTACTTGAGAAAATAACCAACCCAACTAAATTATAGTTTGCTCAGAAGAAGAAGAAAAAAAATAATAATAAATAAATAAATTACAGTTATATATCTTGTTTTTCCAGAATGAGGCCTATCTAAGCCGCGCGTTATGGCATTCATCACCGCCCAACAAAAAAGAAGGAATAAAGAGTGTGTGCAGTATATCATGTATTGTGGGATATGTTTGTATAAAGTGATTGACGTATATATATATATATATATATATATATATATATATATATATATATATATATATATATATATATATATATATATATATATATATATATATATATATATGGGTTAGTGGGTGACTGCTACGCCCTTAAAGGTGGTGGTAAATGTGGTGCGTTAAACTGATGTGACACATAGGTGGAGGTGGTGGTCGGATGACCATTACACCCAGTCTAAGTTATTTGGCCCTAACCGAAATATAAATCATCCAGTTGAGCCAAAAATTATCCCACTATTCAAATGGTCGCAGATTCTTTGATTGTTTACAAATCTCTAAATTTTCTTACATATGCATTATGTCATTATATGCAAGAAAGAATCTGAAGAATTTGGCATAATCAAGAACTACGTATGTGATTATAGGGCGGAGCAATCCCGACCGACTCCCGACAACCGACCGAATCCCGACAAATACCGAGCGTCCCGAAACCGAATCCATGACAGTCGGGTCGGTAATCGGGTGGTGTTTTCAGCATATTCGGTTTTCGGGTCGGGACGGGTCGAGACGGGCTAAAAACCGAGAAAATACAAGCAAAACCGACCAAAATGGACGAAACCGAAACCGACGGACCCGACCAACACAACCCGACCTCTACTCGGTTCGGGATTCGGTTATGGTTTTCCATGTAATCGGTTTCGGGATGATTCGTGATCGGGTCGGGTCCGGCCCGATGCTCAGCCCTATGTGATTATCGTCCAACCGCGAACGAGAATTCCAAGTAAAGAAACAGGTTGGCTTTTATAAAAGATTAAGAACTGGGTAGGATATTTGTAAGAGGCAAGCCTCAAATGTTTAGCTAGGAAAAAAACACAATTGGCATAAATTATATAGAATACTAGTTATAATGCCCGCGCACGCGCGGGTTTTTTCTTAAATTTTTTTAAATGATATATTTTTATTTATTAAAAAACAAATAATTTAATATTTGTTTTGTTTGATTTATGATTCTTAATTATATTTGTTTATTATTAAAGATAATCATTTAAAAAGTTTATCCTATTGTTAGTTGCATCTTATTTATAATTTTTTGTATTTATCTTCTACTTGTGTAGTATATCAATAAAAGGAGTTTTTTAACATTACTAAATGAGGGAAGGTTGAGTTTTTGTAAAATGAAAAAGTCCCCACTTGGGGTTTTGTTTTATTATATAAAAGATTATAAGTACGATAGCAGTTACATTGACAAGTTTGCCCCTTTTTAGTATTTTTTTTCTTTCTTTTAATTATATGACAATTTCAATGATATCTGAGTTATAATCATAATTCACTCGTATTAAGTATATAATAAAATACATTTAATCCGAGGGCTGAGCAAAACCGACCGAATCCCGTAAACCGAGTAAAACCGATCTATACCGACTATCCCGTAACGAACCGAACATACTCGGTTCGGGATTCGGTTTGGGTTTTCCAGGATTTCGGTTTCGGGATGGATCGGTTCGGGCCGAAAACCGAGAAAACACATCCAAAACCGAGAAAACCGACTGAAACCGACTCGTCCCGAACCAAAACGAGTAAATTTAAGTAATTTCGGTTCGGATTCGGTTTGGGTTTTCCAGGAACCAAGTTATGTATTTTGTTTTTAGAGGCTTATATATACTTAAACATGTTCACGAGTTGACCTTTTTAATACATATTCAAACCAAACACGACTCATTTATCAAATGGGTTATATGTGGGGGTGTCAGCAGGGTCCGGTTGACCCGAACCCGATAAGGCTTATCGGGTCGGGTTGAATCATGTTAAAAATTCTTATTAGGTGGTATGACTTGAACCCGATGACCCGACATAGTTATCGGTCGTGTTAGGGTTGAATTATTTTTGTTATCGGGTTATCGAGTCAACCCGATAAGACCCGATATTTATTTTATAAAAATTATTTCCCTAAAGTTTTATAAACCAACTAATTTTTACAATTACATGCAATAAAATTTAGCAGTAAATATAGCATTAGCCCATTAGTTCTATTGCATGCTACATAGCACTAAATTTTACCTTCCTGTTTGTTTTTATTTTATGAGTTGAGTTATTTTAAAAACCAAAGAAGTCTCACATACCAAGGGACAAATATGGACCCTTGATTTAACTTTGATCAATGGCTGAGATCAAAACACTTTCAACTTAAAAAAAATACGGAGGGGCAATTTCGTAAAATAGCATCACCAACAAAACAACACATATCCGTCTAATTTCATTTCATAAACGCTCTCACCTAACACACACTAAAAACACACACAAGAAAACCTTTCAAAAACCGTTCAATATCCAAGCCCTAATTCCTCACCGGATCTACGAAATCCAACCGGAAAAAATGACGGAAAGTGACGACGATAACACTGTTATGAAACCCTACCTATCTCCGGCTAAAAAGAAGGATACAAAAACACCTAAAAATCCGATTTCAGGTATACTCATACGATTTAAACAACTATTTTACTATCTCTTACTATCATATATGTTTGAAATATTGATGCGTACTGTGTATAGAGATCATATTGAAGATGTTATGAATTTACACTGATTATTGAATGTTTATGCAAGTGATTGTGATTTTGTGAAGAAATAGTAAATTAGAAATTAGGTTTTCAAATTTAATAGTTAGATTCAGTTGAAGTTGAGATAAAAAAAAGACATAATAGAAGCATTTATTGAAGGCGACTTATGTGGCTAAGCCTTCGGCCAAGCCGCAGAAGACGCCTTCGTCTTGGCCGAAGGCGTCGGTTGCGATGTGTTTGGCTTAGATGTAGACAACTTTGGAATAGACGAAGGCATAGGATTCTGCTTAGCAAGACGCTTAGCCGAATCCTACGGCTTAGGTTTGGATGAAGGTGTTGGCTTAGATGCTGAAGATCACTTGAGCTTATTATTGTAGAAACAGCATTTCTAATTTTGTTTGCCTTGAAATCTGTATCATATATGATATAGAAATCAAACACTTGCCTATTCATATATGATACAGAAATCTGTATCATATATGATATCAACTGTATTCTATTCCATATATGATAGTTTTGAAAAATCATACATGATTTTGAAAAATCATATATGATAATTCTGAATAAGATTTAATTCTTTTTGAAAAATCAAATATGATAATTTTGAAAATCATATATGATAATTCAAATGTTTTTGTAAAATAGAAAATATCACATATGATTTTGAATATAGATTAAAAAAAATAATCCAACTTGCTTATTTTACAGGAGTTTGTTGAAAAAATAGAAAAGAAGTTTGAAAACATTTCAAACGAAAAAACAGAGTTGGCTGACACGTTGAAAGAGGGAATGCAGAAATTTAAGGAAGACAAAACATTATTCAGTTTGTGTAAGAAGTACAAGAAAATTTTCAATGTTTTAGATTTTGTTTTAAATGAAGGAGAAAAAAAGGATGAACAAAATGAAAGTGATGATGGAGACACTGATGATGATGACAGTGATGATGGAAGCGATGATAATGGAGGAGCTGATGATGAATGCGATAATGGGAAAGATAACGATGGCAGTGGTGATAAGGAACATAAGGATGGGAAAGATGATAAAGAGGAAACAGAAAGTGAGAGTGAGAGTGAAAGTGAGAGCGAAGAAGGTGAGAAGAAAAGTCCAGTTGAAAAGGAAAAGGATAGTGAAGAAGGAAGTGAGAGTGAGAGCGAAAAAGAACAAATGGAAACAAATGTCCAGCAAGACAAAGAAAACAAAGAAGAAGATGAGAGTGAAACTGAAGATGAGTCGGAAAAAGAATTGGACACAGAAAAGAAATTCCAGTCGAGAATGAAAATGAGAAAGAAATTGAAAACGAGAAGGAAAAGGAAAAAGAATTGGAGAAGGAAAAAGAAACTCCGGTCGAGAATGAAAAAGAGAAAGAAACTTCACCAATGTTTTCTTATGAGCCACTTGATGAACTATCATAAAAATACAAAATGTGAAATTGTACTAACAATATAATCTAAATCTGCTTTTTTATCTTTTTGGGTAGCGAATTTGTTTTTGAAACTGAATGGGCATGGGGAGCAGCAACAATTAGAGACAACATGCAAATACTAGCACCACAATTAAAAGTGGATGTTAGTATCATTGACAGCTTCGCCTGTATTTTGAACTATGAAGAAACAATCAACAAACCTGCTGCACCAAAGATCAATCAGTTTTTTCACACGGGAATACTGGTAAGAACCTACAAAATTAGAACTTAAATAATAAAATCTTAATTCGTTTCTTATAGATATGTTGATTTATGAAAACAGACAAAACAAATAATGGAAGCAAAGAAAGAAGAAGAAGAGAAGCAGTACAAAGATTTTTGTGAAAACTTGACAACAGTGTTCGCAAAAAATCCAGATGACAAGACAATGCATCAAGTGGAATTGGTAAAAACTTCTTTCGCTTATTATGAAAAACAAAAAAGTTTTACTTGTATAAAAATGAATCTAATTTTTTTCTCTCTCTATTTATACAGGCGTTCTTTCCAATAATCGCGCATGAACACTTTTATCTGGTTGTTTTCAACATAAGCAAAGGCACTTCAGTCATCATTGACAACTCACCAAAGGCATATGATGCAAAATACAAGAAGGAATGTGATGTTCTGGTAAGTAATTAGAGATAAATGGGTTTGGGTAACGGTTGGGGGTTTTAGCTAAACACTCATGTACATTATCATATATGATAAATCAATAAGAACTTCAAACATAATAAGCTATCACATATGATAAAAAAAAAATACAAGAAATAATGTGATGTTCTGGAAAGTAATTAAATATTAAAAAGCTGTATTTTAGGGTCTTATGCAGGTAAGCCTTCGGCTTGGACGTAGGCGTAGGATGCGGCTAAGCCTTTCGGCTTTGCATATGAGATAAATAATTGTCTTTAATAAAACAAATTTTCTATTTTGTGTAGAAAAAACTGTTGTCAAGATATCTGGAATCCCACAACCATGAAAAGGCAGCTGAGATAGCATCAAAAAAGACAACGGTGATGAAGGTGAAGTTGGCAACAAAAGAGAATGTCATTGACTGTGGAATTTTTTTGATGATGCATGTGGAGCAATATGATGGGGAAACTGCAAAGAACTGGAACTTGGAGTTACCGAAAGAAGGAAGAGAGCAGGAAATAGAAATAATAAAGATTAGAATCAAGTATGCAACCAAGATGCTCATGCATGAACTCAACATTCACCGAGAAAAGATGAGTGAGGAAGCATTTGAGTTTGCACGAAAATACACAGACAAGGCAATGAAGCAGGAGATGATAAGGGCAGAGATAGAGAAGAAGAAGAAAGAACAGGCTGCAGAACGTGTTGCAAGTGCAAAATGATGGAAAAGAAATGGAAGATTCAGAAGTAGGACTAACGAAGGATAGGAGGGGGTAAAAACAACTTTTTGGGGCAACTGATGCAGATTACTAAACTAATTTCTGTATTTTCTCTTATGAAATGTCGTATGCCATCGAGTATGGCTTAAACAATGTCTTAATTCGTATGCTACAATACCACTTTAAATTTCTAAGTACGATGATGGTTTAAGTTTGTAGGTACTATGATGACATGTTTTATTAAGAAATGAATGGCGAAGCATCTCCGGATGTGCTTTTGGATAATAAGTCTTGTTTAAGTTTCATTACACCAATTGATAATCACTTGTTATAGCTATTGATAGTCGCTAATCGCCTCTGCGATTTATAACACACTGCATAACACAAACAAAAAAAGGTTTAAAGGCATGAAAGTAATACATTATCATATATGATAAAGTTAAAATAGTAATAAGACTAGAGTAAAATCATATGTGATTTTAGATAAATATAACATATGATATACTATTGTTTATACATTATCATATATGATAAATTAAAAAGCAATAAACCTAGTGTAAAATCATATATGATTTCAGAGAAATATCATATATGATAATACACTTAAAAAACTTGCTTCTGAATTATCATATATGATAACTGAAATGTCAGTAACCAAAATTCTTGAGCACAATCAGCAACAATCTATTTCATATAAAAACTCAGTAATAATCAAACAATCATGTCTAAGTTTGTTGCTCAAATTTCTTCAACACAATCTGACAAACATAAAAATAATCAAAGATACTAAAAAAAAATATGCGGACGATTTATGTTGGAATTCATGGTTGATCGAAGACCTCTTCTCTTGTAACTTCTAATTGATCCAAGTCCCCTTCTCTTGTAACTTCTGCTTGATCCAACTCGGCCTCTTCTGCAAACTTTTTTGGGCACGTCCTCCTGTTGTGACCATCTTTCTCTCCACATAGCGAACATGCATTCCTGTTCTTCGAATTCTTATCAAGAGCTTGCTCTTTCCCTCCTTTTATGCGCAACTTTTTACGGCCTTTAGGATTACCAAGAGCTGGATTGTTAATGGTTTTTTCAGCCGGCTTTGGGACTCCAACAAGTTCCTCCAAATTATCAGCCTTGCTCTTAGATGGAGGATTTGGGCAATCAGCCTCGACATCAATCTTTAGCAACCTCAACTTTTCAACAAAAGAAGACAATCTTGGCTCGTCTTTACTCAAAATATGGACACAGTGATCAACAATCGAACTCGCCTCGTTTGCATAATTCTCAACAATCTCATTCTTCTCACCATATCTGTTCCTTTTGTTCCTCAAAGCAGCAGGTATAAGATTCTTTGTCCAACGCCTCAATATTTATTGACTTGGAATCACTTCAATATTGGCGTTCTTAAACACACAAAACACATGCCTGCATAATATTCCAACTCGAAGAAAAAGCTGACAGGAACATACAACTGATCCATCTTCTTGGTTACGCAACACCTTCATGGGCAAAAAGAAAGAAGATAGTAAAAAATCATATATGATAAAACAAAAGTAATAAGATAGTAAAAAATCATATATGATAAAAAAATGAACAATATTTTATAAGAAGCTAACATACCTTATATAATCCATCCACTCTATAAAACAGGTTAACTGGCTCTTCTTCTTCAGCTTTATCATTATCCTTACCTTTATTCTTAACTCTCTTCTTAGCTTTTTCTTTCAGCTTAGCTTTCCTCTTCTCCATTAGTGCATCAAACTATTTTGTCTCTCTAATAATAGACACCTCAGATCCTTCAAGCAAGCTTTTGGTTTCTATTTGGCAATACCATGTGCCTGCAAATATCTCTGCTTGAACCAGCTCGAACAGAGGATGAGTATAAACCTTCGAAGCATACTTTTCAATCTTATGATAGGTTCTAAACTTTGGAACAGGATCAATGATCTTATGATCAAGCCTCTCTTGTATATGCCTCTGCTTTTCCATCGCCGTCTCAAAACAATTCATAAAATTCATAAGAGTAGAACCTTGATTTGTAAAATGAGAGAAAAAAGAGTTCTCACTCTCAGACCTAGACGTCGTCCTCATCAAACCACACAAGGGAGAATCAATAAAATAAGCAGGAATCCAACACGAACGTATACGAAACATCTTAGTTAACCACTTATGAGTATGCAAACTAAACTCATGCAATAACTTCCCCCACCTATCTTCAAACTCCTCCGGACCGATATACATATTCCACACAATCTGATTGAACTTCTTTTTAAAGTCAGTCTCATCATAGATTTTTGAACATATCTGAAAATAAAACAAATAACATTTGATTTAACAAATGATTTGAAAAAAGATATGTGTTATCATATGTGATAAACCAATAATAAATACAAAGAAAATCGAGTATCACATATGATTTAACAAATTATTTGAAAAAATGTAAAAATTATCATATGTGATAAATCAATAAGAAATACACAGAGAATCAAGTATCACATGTGATAAACAAGAAGGCAGAAAAATACATTTCCAGGGAGCTTTTGAGTAATATGCCACATGCAAAGTATGTGTTTAGAACCCACAAACTCAGCTTCAATGGCATTCCTCATAGCCCCATCTTGATCAGTAACAACAATATTTGGAGCCCTACCAAACGCCTTTATAAACGCTTTCAGCAACCAAATATACGAAGCTGTAGTTTCGTTCTTCAACAAGCCTGCTGCGACTGTCACACACCTCCGATGATTATCTATGGCTGTAAAGGGAACAAACACCATTTTGTACCTAAAAAAACAAAACAAAAATAGATAAAATAACAGATTAAACAATAAAATACAAATCATATCATCAAATCTCATATTTAAACATACAAAAACTTACTTGTTTGTTCTGTAAGTAGCATCAAACGAAACAACATCACAAAACTCTCTGTAGTTGTACTTAGAAACTTCATCAGCCCGAAAAATAGCCGCAAGCTCAGCATTTTCGACCAAATAATCAAATGAAAAATCCGGCACATGCTTCTTCCTATTTTCCATCTTAGATATAAGCATCTGGGCATCACTATCACCTATATAGCAATTCACACCCCTAAAAAAGTTCTTGAAATCAACCGTTGTTCCATGAACAAGTAAATAAGAACCCTTCAATCCTCACCCTTAGTATCAGGAATCAAATCAAAAATAACACGCGCTTTTGATGCGCGGGATTGCGACCACGCACTAGGGTTTTACCTCTCAAGGGATCTTGAGAAGCTTGCAATCCCCACCAGGCAGTGTACCTGACCGATGTAGTATAGTGTAGTGGCAAGTACCGGGGGATTGATCGTTCTCTGCGGGAATAGTGTCGTTAGGATTGAAAAACTACTCTAATAGGTCTAAGGGTGAGGGAAGATTCTTTTTGTATTTTTTATGTTTTTAGGAAAGCAAGTAAAAAATCTCAGGTTTTGGAAGAGTGGGCGGAATTAGTTGCTAGTCAACTAACCCAAATAACTACTAATGCAAATAAAATAAAATAACGAAAAAGTAAATGGTTGTGAAAACTATAATGGAGAGAAGTGTGTTTACTTAGATTTTCCTTACTCCCTAACTATCTTTTACTGATTGATTAGTGTGTATTAATTGCGTGGATGACAGATTGTATTCCTTAATACCATTCATAGGGGTGTGTACGGACTTCCCCTAACTCTATGAGATCCTACTTCACTCCTATGTCGATCCGGCTAGGAAGCTCCTAACATGGGATCACTAGAATTCACTCATGCATTAAATACAATCAAAATAACCTTAGTACACCTTGGTTCATGTTTCTTAAGACGTTTAAGCATGTTACCAACCGGAAGTCTGCCAGTTTTCTTAAGCCTAACATCGATAATCACCCATCCAATACAATTAATAACANGATCCTACTTCACTCCTATGTCGATCCGGCTAGGAAGCTCCTAACATGGGATCACTAGAATTCACTCATGCATTAAATACAATCAAAATAACCTTAGTACACCTTGGTTCATGTTTCTTAAGACGTTTAAGCATGTTACCAACCGGAAGTCTGCCAGTTTTCTTAAGCCTAACATCGATAATCACCCATCCAATACAATTAATAACACACCATTCAATCAATAATTAATAGTTAGGTTTCATTAGATCTAAGCAAACACAAAGAGAACTTAGCCTAGCATGTTAAACGAAAGACAAGAACAGGATAGAATCAAACAACTGATGAGACGAAAAGTGTACCCGTTTTAAGGGGTCATTTAAGCCCTAATTCGAGTAAATGTGATCAAATATTGCCCTAAATCGTTCCTTTTGTCATTTTAGGTACTTTTGAGAGGAATTCTGGAAAACATGCACATTTGGACGTTTTTGGAGCATAAAAGTGAAGAAAACGACAAAGTCTCAAAAGAAGCTGGAAAACCTTCCTGACGGCGTCAGAGTCACAAGGTGACGCCGTCAGCCAACGTTGACAAAGGAGTAAAATCAGATTGCACTAGACGCCCTATGAAGAAAACAAGATGTTTACACCTGACGGCGTCAGGTGTTAGAGGAAGTAGGCCGTCAGGTGTTAAGCTAAAGAGTGACGGCCCAGAGCACATATACAAGTGACGGCGTCAGAAGTAGATCTAGGCCATCCGAGAACCCTAATGGCGGCGAGCTGACGGCGTCAGAACCCATAACCTAACGCCGTCAGAATGTAAAATCTATATATACTTTTCTATTTTTCATTCATTAGTGTGGAACTTTTGGTGCAAGTTTGGGAAAAACCCTAAAGACGAATTTGGCTGTATTTTCAAGGGTTTTTCACCCTTGAATCCTTCATGTTCAATTAAAGATAAGTCCTCACTTAAATTAATCAATATGTCTATGTGTTGGTTAATTATATCTTATGCTTGTCTTTCAATTAACATGCTAGGCTAGATTTTTCTTGTGTTTGCTTAGATCTAATGAAACCTAACTATTAATTATTGGTTGATTGGTGTGTTATTACTTGTCTTGGATGAATGTTTCATCAATGTTAGGCTTAAGAAAACTGGCTAAACTCCTATATGGTAACATGCTTGAACGTCTTAAGAAACATGTAACTAATGCGTACTAGGTTATTAAGGTAGTATTTAACGCATGAGCCACTGTTTACAATCCCTATGATTGGGTGCTTTACGCATCGTTGTAGGAGGAGATAAGAGCTCATAGAATTGGGGAGATATGTACGCCACCCCATGAATTGTTAAGGAATACACCCGTCATCCACGCAAGTAATACATACACCAATTAACCGGTAAAAGATAGTTAGGGAGTAAGGAAATCTAAGTAAACACATTTGTCTCCATATAAGTTTTCACAACCACAATAGTTTAGTTATTTTATTTTTAATTGCAATTGTAGTTTTTGGGTTAGTTGACTAGCAACTAATTCCGCCCACTCCTCCAAAACCCGAGATTTTACTTGCTTTCAAAAAAATATAAAAATACAAAAATAATCTTCCTTCACCCTTAGACCTTTTAGAGTAGTTTTTCTAACATAACGAACATTATTCCGTGTGAGAGAACGATCAATCCCCCGTACTTACCACTACACTATACTACACTGACCAGGTACACTGCCTGGTGGGATTGCAAGCTTCTCAAGATCCCTTGAGAGGTAAAACCTGTTGCGTGGTCGCAATCCCACGTCATCAAGTTTTTGGCGCCGCTGCCGGGGAGTAGTTATTGCTTAGGTTGAAATTTTATTTTATTGGGTCTACTCATTAGATTCCTATCTAGTGAGATTTTTATTTTCTTTTTATTAGCTTTCCCGTAGTCTATCTTTTCTTTGTGTCTTTGTTCGTAAAAACCTTTCCATTCACTCTTCCGTTCACCATTATGGAGAACGCGAATCCACCATACTACCAACCATGAAATTCACCCACTCCAAATGACATCTTGATGTTCAAACAATATCAAGATGAACCTATCTATGATGCATGGACTCGTTTTAAATATTTACTCTAAAAAGTCCCTCATCATAGTTTCGATCTGTGGTCCCGTATTGAAATATTTTACCATCGTGTCAACCACTATACCAAAATGGACATTGACCATGCCGCAGATGAAGGCCTTTGGGGATTAAGTGCTGAAGAAGCATGGGAAACCATAGAAGATTGTGCCCAACTCGCTAAAAAGATGGACAACCCAACAAGCGTTATTACGGATCAATTGATAGCAAGTTTGAAGGAACAAGCAAAGATCTTGTTTGGGGATAAAATGTGGAAGGATGTGGTAAATAACATAAGCCCACAAAGTACCCCACGAGTCCTACCATCATTTGAGGCACACACACCACCCGTGACTTACCCGGAAGAAGTTGAAGAGACTTTAGGAATCCCAATGGAGGTAGAACCCTTGGACCAAGCACCACTAGTGGATATAGGTTTGAATACTCGTAGTGATAACCTTACTCTTAGTTCTAAGGAAGTTCCTAGTTTTGATGAACCGGAGCCTGAATCAAAACCGTTACCTAATATTCCATCCTTGGATGAAAATTTAGGAATTGAAATAGGTCTCGATCCACCCATCAAACCATATAGTCCGGGTAGTTTTACGATGAAGGTAGTGGACTCTAAACCATGTGGAATGGAAGCCAATATAGGAGTGAACCATGACCTTACATACTTACATCACCCATTCATGATTGATCACAAGAAACATTATGGGTTTAAACCGGGTTTATTAGGCCAAGATGGATTTCCAACTAGGAGTCTCTCGAAGTTGATAGAAGATGATCCCTTTTAAGGAGAAAACTTTAATTCACCCATTGACCCAATTGAACTACGTAAGGTTATGATGAAAGGAGCACACCCCTTTGAGTATATAATTCAGCTACCACTCTTTCCTCACAAGGCATACTTCCACCGAGATGGTGTGTATCGCTACTACCACCCGCACTTAATTCTAAGTGTAGGGAAAACCTCCCCTATTTCCGTTAAATAAGGGTAGAGTCAGGCTCGTGACTAGAACAAAAACAAGCGCTTATTGGGAGGCAACCCAAGCTTTATTTGCTTTGTGTGTTTTGTTTGTTTGTTTGATTTTATTTGTTTCCGTATGTATGTTATTTTTCTTGTTATTGATTCATGCTTCAAACGAACTTGTGAAAAATGCTTTATTTTGTTTTTAACTTTGTCTTAACTACATATAAAGGTATTTTGCAAAAGATAAGTGTAAGAGAAATCTAAATCGGTTTATAAGAACGAATGAACATGAATCATAACAATGTAAATTAACATACATATTAGTATTTGTTTGAGTCAAATGCTTGTATCGAGTCATAATGAATTTTTGCAGGAATTCCAGGAAGTAAGCTCTAGTTTTTCCAGAATTTTCCGGAAACTTAACATGAGAATTCTGTCAGATCATTTCTGACGGCGTCAGGCATTACAACCTGACGGCGTCAGGCAATAATTTTCTGCAATTTTTGAAAGTTTTGTTTTTCTTCCGGAAATAAAAAGTTTTGTTAATTCTCTAACTTATAATCTCCAGGAATTCTGCAAAAATATTCATTCCACAAGCATTATATCCTATTATAGATTATACCGCCGATTTTATGCGAGGTTGGCCTTTATCTTTTTTTCAGGTTAACAGGTTATTTTGGACAAGAAGATGATTTATATTTTGGAAGGGAAGCTTTGAGCGTTCATCTTTCTTGGAAGAAGATCTAACCATGTTACCTCACTATCCACATCAAACGAATCAGGGGAGTATTTGATTTCATTCTTTCATTTTATTTACTTTTACATCTTCTATTTGAACATTGGGGACAATGTTCGGTTTAAGTGTAAGGGGGGTAAATGAAGGCACCTTAGAGAATACAATTGCGCTTGATTTTTGTTTGTTTGATAGTAAATTTGTAATAAAACCGAGAGAAATATTTGTTAGGGCAATTTTAGCGCCAATTTAAAATTTTTTACAACATTTAGAAGTGAGACTTTGGTCTTAATGAGCGTCTCATGGATAGGAAATTATATGACTAGCACAAAACCGTACCACTAAAAAATTTTCCACCCCAAATATGTGAGGTTCACCCCTAGAATTGGTAGGAAAAGCATCCATCTTTGATGCTATGATGTGAGTACCGGTAGCACTTAGATTCTAGAACTTGCGTTAGGACCATCTCAAATCCACAAGTGAGACTACATTCGTGTAGTTAGATCTACTACATGATAAGAGGCATTAGGATTAACCCTTTGTTTTTACACCCGTGTTTTTGTTATAATTACATTGGCTACATTGGTCAAGTAATTCTCCCAAACCCTTTGCGTTGTACCCATTTTTGGTGCACGATACCCCTAGTACACCCCTCCGAGCCTATCTTTTCGTTTCGACCTTTGAGCATCTTACTCAAAGTGAGAATTTGTTACACCCCACTTAAATGTACACCCAAATCGCCTTAGCCTACCTTGTATGCAATCACCTTTAAGTGCATTATTGTGACAACATTTGTTAAACCCCTTGTTAATTATCTAATCGATTACATGGTTGCTAAGTCGAGTCATATCCTTGTACATATTGTTTTGGGACGATTGGGACTCACGGGTAAAGTACTAGTGTAATGGAGTAATGGGGAAGAACAACATTATTACCCCCATATGTGCTAAATATTTTAAAAGTACTCCAAGTTTTTCAATTATCTTAATTCGAGTCATTAGGATAGTTAATTGTAAAGTTATGTAAAAGTTCAAGTGTAAGGGGAGAACTTAGGCCCCTATGATGTATTATTTTGGATGGTAGGGCAAGAATGTATGAAAAAAAATCGAAAAATCAAGAAAATAAAATAAAAATGTGAAAAAAAAGTAGAAAAAACATACGGACTACCATCCCGTTACTTTTATGTTTGTTTATGTTTTTGATTTTGTTTTTAGCTTAAGATTGAGTCGAGTCTTGGCTTAGCAACATTGTATAGTGCATGTATTTGATCATGATAATTAACTCGCCACCATTAAAATACCCTTATTCTAACCAAACTGTGTTTATCATATCCCTACACCTTACATTACAACCCTTTGGAAAGCCCTCTTTGATAGTTTATCTTATGTGCTTACGCCTAGTGGAGGAGTAATTGATCCTCTCCCAAGCCTATGGTAATCTATTTGCTATGACAGGTAGGGAGAGATATTTTCCGTTTTCATTTATGAGATATAATTCTATGACACTTGAGAGATGAGAGTATCCAAACACTATTTGTGAGGTGCTAGTGTGTGATTTCCGTGCTTATTATCATTAGGGTCGAATAACTATTTGTTGTAATTACTTTTATATTTGTGTTAAATGACCCATAACTCATATTTTGATTGGAATAAAAGCTCATTTGCTTGAGGACAAGCAAATCCCAAGTGTAAGGGTATTTGATGAGACGAAAAGTGTACCCGTTTTAAGGGGTCATTTAAGCCCTAATTCGAGTAAATGTGATCAAATATTGCCCTAAATCGTTCCTTTTGTCATTTTAGGTACTTTTGAGAAGAATTCTGGAAAACATGCATATTTGGACGTTTTTGGAGCATAAAAGTGAAGAAAACGACAAAGTCTCAAAAGAAGCTGGAATTACTACCTGACGGCGTCAGAGTCACAAGGTGACGCCGTCAGCCAACGTTGACAAAGGAGTGAAATCAGATTACACTAGACGCCCTATGAAGAAAACAAGATGTTTACACCTGACGGCGTCAGGTGTTAGAGAAAGTAGGCCGTCAGGTGTTAACTTAAAGAGTGACGGCCCAGAGCAAAATAAAGAGTGACGGCGTCAGAAGTAAATCTAGGCCATCCGAGAACCCTAATGACGGCGAGCTGACGGCGTCAGAACCCATAACCTGACGCCGTCAGAATGTAAAATCTATATATACTTTTCTATTTTTCATTCATTAGTGTGGAACTTTTGGTACAAGTTTGGGAAAAACCCTAAAGACGAATTTGGCTGTATTTTCAAGGGTTTTTCACCCTTGAATCCTTCATGTTCAATTAAAGATAAGTCCTCACTTAAATTAATCAATATGTCTATGTGTTGGTTAATTATATCTTATGCTTGTCTTTCAATTAACATGCTAGGCTAGATTTTTCTTGTGTTTGCTTAGATCTAATGAAACCTAACTATTAATTATTGGTTGATTGGTGTGTTATTACTTTGTTGGGATGAATGTTTCATCAATGTTAGGCTTAAGAAAACTGGCAATACTCCTATATGGTAACATGCTTGAACGTCTTAAGAAACATGTAACTAAGGCATACTAGGTTATTAAGGTAGTATTTAACGCATGAGCCACTGTTTACAATCCCTATGATTATGTGTACGCATAGTTGTAGGAGGAGATAAGAGCTCATAGAATTGGGGAGATATGTATGCCACCCCATGAATTGTTAAGGAATACACCCGTCATCCACGCAAGTAATACATACACCAATTAACCGGTAAAAGATAGTTAGGGAGTAAGGAAGTCTAAGTAAACACATTTGTCTCCATATAAGTTTTCACAACCACAATAGTTTAGTTATTTTATTTTTATTGCAATTGTAGTTTTTGGGTTAGTTGACTAGCAACTAATTCCGCCCACTCCTCCAAAACCCGAGATTTTACTTGCTTTCCATAAAATATAAAAATACAAAAATAATCTTCCTTCACCTTTAGACCTTTTAGAGTAGTTTTTCTATCCTAACGAACACTATTCCCTGTGAGAGAACGATCAATCTCCCGTACTTACCACTACAATATACTACACCGACCAGGTACACTGCCTGGTGGGATTGCAAGCTTCTCAAGATCCCTTGAGAGGTAAAACCTGTTGCGTGGTCGCAATCCCACGTCATCAACAACACATAGACATATTGAATGATTAATTGGTTACTTATCTTCAATGTAACATGAGAGATCCAAGGGTATAAAACCCTTAAAAAAGCTGCAAAAATCGTTTAGGGTTTCTCTCTAAAAAGTTCCATACGAATGACTAAAAATTATGCGAATATATATAGAAAAACAGATCTGATGGCGTCACGTTATGTGCTTGACGCCGTCACCTCGCCGTGGTTAGGGTTTCTTGATAGCCTTCTTGACGCCGTCCCCCTTTAATCTCCAAAATTGTGTTCTGGCCCGTCAAGGCTTAACACCGTCAAGCTTGGTCTTGACGCCGTCTGGAGTACTGTTCCAGCAGATTTTGACACTTTGTCGAATTCTTCACTTTTTGCTCCAAAATCGTCTAAAATGCTTCCTTTTCCAGAATTTCTCTCCAAATTACCTGCAGGAAAAAGCTCGAAAGGCCTTCAACAAAAGGGTAAAATGACAAAAGGAACGATTTAGGGCGATATTTGATCAAATAAATACGATTTAGGGCTTAAATGACCCCGAAAAGCGGTACACTTTTCGCCTCATCAAATACCCTTACACTTGAGATTTCCTTGTCCTCAAGCAAATGTGCTTTTATTCTAATCAAAATACAAGTTAGGGGTCATTTAACGCTAATATAAAAGTAATTACAACAAATAATCGTTCCACTTTAATCATAATAAGCATGGAGATTACATACTAGCACCTCACAAGTATTGTTTAGATACTCACATCTCTCAGGTGTCATAGAATTATATCTCATAAATGAAAACGGAAAATATCTCTCACTACCTGTCATAGCAAATAGATTACCATAGGCTTGGGAAAGGGTCGAAAACCTTCTCCACTAGGCGTAAGCACCTAAGATAAACTATCAAAGAGGACTTTACAAAAGGGTTGTAATGAGGTGTAGGGATATGATAAACACGGTTTTGTTGGAAAAGGAATATTTTACTGGTGGCGAGTTAAAGATCTTGATTAATTACATGTACAATATGGCGTTGCTAAGCCAAGACTAGACTCGACTAACGCTAATCAAAAACTAATAAAACATAAAATAAACATAAAAAGAAACGGGATGGTAGTCCGTATGTTTTTTCTACTTTTCTTTTTCTCATTTTTTTGTATTTTTCTTGATTTTTTTCGATTTTTTTTCTTTTCTTTTTTTGATACATTCTTGCCCTACCATCCAAAATAATACATCATAGGGGCCTCGGTTCTCCCCTTACACTTGAAGTTTTACATACTTTACAATTATCTATTCTGATGACTCGAATTAAGATAATCGAAACACTTGGAGTAATTTAACACATATGGGGGTAATAATGTTGTTCTTCCCCATTACTCCATTACGCTAGTACTTTACCCATGAGTCCCAATCGTCCCAAAACAATATGTACAAGGATATGACTCGACTTAGCAATCATGTAATCAATTAGATA
>LBNU01038878.1:10993-28317 GCA_014162995.1 Artemisia annua
TTATTATTATTATTATTATTATTACTTTTTTAATTTTTTAAATATAAGTTTCTGAAAGATAACTTTGTGTCTTTGTGTCCCGTTTCTTGTTGGTCTCTAGCGTCTTGCTAGAGCGTTTTTAATAAATGGCCATTCAAAGAAAAGAAAAAAAAAAACTTTGCGTCCCGTTGGGGTCATCTTCTAGCAAACAACTCTAAGAAATCGGGTTCCATTTTGCCACTATTAATATAGTCCATTGATGCATCATCCAACGGATGATAAAAGTTCTCATTCTTCTTATTATGTATTAATTTCTCACTGGATCCACACTCTCAAATTGTTAGGTTTGTATCAGTAAATACAAAGACTACGTGACAAATGAAATAATAAGTTGGTATTTTATGCAAAACACTTGAACACCGGAATTAAAATAGATCGGTTACCCTTGTATAGAGGTATATAACCAGAGAAAAACCACAACTGCAGCAGCAATTTCAATTCTTGACTCCGGAATTGTATGCTCTTTTAGTACTAGTGTAGTAATGACTTTGATAGTCTCTGCAGAACATGATGTGGGTGAAGATGCGGTAGTATTGATCGTTGGAGATAATGCTTCTTTGAGCCTATTAACTGGCCATGAAAATTCCAGGCCAACATCTTTGAGGTGCAGTATGAGTGTAT
This sequence comes from Artemisia annua, assembly GCA_014162995.1. Taxonomy (NCBI): domain Eukaryota; kingdom Viridiplantae; phylum Streptophyta; class Magnoliopsida; order Asterales; family Asteraceae; genus Artemisia; species Artemisia annua. Next base: position 11,654 of record LBNU01038878.1, read on the forward strand.
CGGGGCTATCTATTCAAAAGGCGAAAATAAATAAAAGTAAGAAATAAGATTCTAGTAAATGGTTAACTAATTCATATGCTATCAAGCGGAACTACTACTTCCGTCAAATTAAATTGCTCATCACTAAATGTTGGAATAACTTATTGCGCCCCTTTATCAATCACTTGTAATCCATCGTTTTTAATAATTCATTTACGGAATTCACATATGTTATTAACTACACAACTGCACAAACTATAGTTTCACACCCTAAATTTGGCATAACATCTTATGGTGATCCAAACAACATATACTGAGATACTAAAACAAAAGGATCATACGTAAAAGTAGTATGAAAAATGAAATAATGAGTGAATTATGTAATGTACGGGGAGGTGGAGGGTAAGTAAGAGAAACATAAGTGTAGAGATCGATGGCAGCAGCCACGGCGGCGGATCCATAGACGACTGCATGTTCGCCGGAGAGTATGATCTTTCCTGGAGCCCTTGCTATCACTTCCATATCCCTTCTCAATTCTCAAGGTATGGTGTGATGTTCTTGGAGCCTTCAGTCCGTTATGGCTGTTTGGGTGACAGTTGGAGCCATACAATAATACCTTTGTTTTTACATAAAAAATGTTTTCTTGTTAATATGCATTTTAGGTTGATTGACTCGAATTTTAGGTTATGAAATTATCCCTATTATTAATATTAGGCTGGTTATGAAATTATCCCTATAATTAATATTAGGCAATGGTTTTCCAATAGCAAGATAGTTTTGAGTGTTTGTCACTTGATAAGATCTATGTACTGTACCACAATTTGATAGGCCGACTAATCGTAATTCGTTATGTCTTGTAAAACTTTGTAGCATTTTTTTGGCTACAACATATTTACAGAACACAGTTATACGTACAACTACAACTAATTTTGCCAAACATACCTATATATAATTGAAAAATTGATTTGTTTGAATGTAGCAATAATTTAAAGATATAAGCTTGTCAGAAAAAACACATAACAAATGGGTGTTTTGGATCCATAATGCAATTGAAATTTATCAGCAGGGTGGCTTGGGGAAAGAGGGTTGTGAACTTGTGATAACTAAAAGAACATTAGTTAGCAACTATCCAAACACTTTTTATTGCAAGTATAGTACCAATTTTTACAATCATCACGAGACAAAAGAATTGAAAGAATATAAAAGAAGTAACTAATAGACGCCACAACTGCTGTGAGAAGTACATGATCAATACACTACAGGTAATGTGCATACTAGTGATGAATGGATTCCATTCTGCAAGAAGATTTGCAACGAATCTTTAACAATAGAACTCAAGAAACATTATCGTCAATATTGTTATCATCATCTTTATCATTTTCATTACCATCAACATCATCATCATCATCATCATCATCATCATCATCATCATCATCATCATCATCATCATCGCCATTCTCACTTACACGGTCTAAGAAACTGTCAAGGTACCACGGTAATTTCTCCATGCTCGCACCCTTTTCAGCATGGGCTCGCCATTTCTGGCCAGCTATCATTTCAGGAGACAGTCCCCATTCCTGCATCTCTTCATCAGAGTGGTGAACAGCTAGACTGTACTCACCACCAACACCTAACTGCATTACTCGATACTCACAATTGCTAAAATTGTGTAGGTACTCGAATTGTTCGACTGTCCACTTGAACCACTTCATTAAGAAGACTCGCGAAGCTAGCCCATGTGAGACTATGATGAGGTTTAGGTCTTTTGATGGGTCATGATTAAACCGGTTCATGTCTATGTCTCTCCATAGTGATTCAAGAAAAGCTGCACATTTTGAAAATTGTTCAGAAATATACCAAACTTGAATAAGTTATGTGTATTATAAAAACAACAATATATAAATTATGCAAGTAGACGCTTTAAAGGTTTTCTATAATGAAGAAACTTAACAAATCCATCTGCAAGTAGACTCATTCCAGCTTGAGTATGCGCTCATGGAGTAACATTACAGAGTGATGTTTAATTTTATTCTTAAGGACAGAAAATAAAAAATGAGGGTATGCAAGTGCAAACTTTATTACTCTAAGGAATATGGTTCTACTAGGGTATGCAAGTACACTGACTTATGGTTCACTTTGCAAAGGGTTTGTTAATATTATGTGACTCTGACCCATGACTCGTTCAGTTTCCATTATCGCTTTAGGAATATGATTTATCAAAACTTTCTCTACATGAAAGAGCACATATAGCTGCTAAATTGTGCTCGTTTATCTAACATCTTATATCTATACACTATCTCAAATACTTTCTTTTTTGACGCATAGACCTTGTTAGCACGAGTCTTGAAGCCACAAATATCATGTTCAAAGTTGAAGCGAGGCACTAATTAGACTAACTATGCCCAATCTTTGTACCTCTTCCAATTACAATCTTAATAAAAGGTTTACTACTGCAACATTTGAGTACTAATTACATGCAGTGATCACTAAGACACATATTCTATCTCGTTATAGCTAAGGTAGCTAAGCAAACACAGACCCATATCTCTGCTCCCTGGTTTTTGAAACTTGATGGGAATCGGTAAGATAAAAATGTTAAATGGACAATATGAACAGGGTTCTTACAGTTTCACCACTAACTCAAGGAACTCCAAATTAAAAGCATCATATAACCTGCAATAAACTTTCCTAATAGCAGACTGACTTTGACTTTTGAGGTCAACGAAAATGCTTCACAAACTAAATACTGACATATAATGCTTGCAAGTTAAACACCTGTCATTTTCCTTTGAAATACATGTTCAAAATATCAGCAGGGTTATCAAGATTTTCTTCGAAACTCACAGAGCTCATATCAGTTATGAATGTTGAAAATCAGTCAACCTTGACATATGACCACCATCCTTTCTGATCAAGCCATCATGTCAATAAGGGGGCGTTTGGTATGAAATTTGGGGCCTACCGATGTGGTACTAGGAGTGTCAAGCGTGGTGTGGTAGGTGTAATATGTGGTGTTACTACTAAAGTAGGATGTTAAAACTTGTTGTATGTGCTTGATGTACCTTTGACTCCGCCTCTTGCAGAATACAGCGTGCATCGGTCTTATGTACATGTATTTCAGGTGGAACAAACTTTATGTGTTCCGACAAAAAGGGTGTTTAGCATTGCTCACTAAAGCTGTTCATATCAAAACTTTTATTTTTAGAATAAGAAACTCCTAACTGCTTATTTTCACACACAAATAATCAGATAAACAATCCTAAACACTCTCACACTGTTTATGTTATACAGAATAAGGCAGTTGTATTAGGCACCTAAAAGAGTGTCTGGAATTGCTTACTAAAAGAAACACGATGGCTAAGTTATCTTAAAGTCAGTCATCATTTTATTTTCAACGATCTAGAGCTTTCCCCTTCACCTTCATAAGCAGGACTGACTGCCTTACATATTTATATTTAGTACTTCGTCTCAGGTTCTATCTAGGGGATCTTGACAACAACTTTCAGTTCTTTCTGAATATCCATAACTGACCTTGTCTTCAACACGCAGTCATCGTTTACCATGTATCTATTTATGCTCTCAAACTTTTCATATCAACAGAAAAAAAGGCAGATTATTGACTCTGACACCACACAACAGGATAAGCAACTATAATTATCTTCATACAGGGGTGTTTGGGATTGCATATTAAAAATGCTTATCTGTGAAGCAATTAAGATTAAGCAGCTACAAATTGCTTATTCAGAACTAATTACTTCAGACACAAACTAATTATATAATTGATCCAAAACATCCTGAAAATTGTTTATATCAAAACACAAATAGCTGGCAGTTATAATACGAGTAAGAAATTAAAGAAGTGTCGGGGATTGCATAGTAAGACTACAAATATGCAGAGGCACATAAATACCTGTAAGAAAACGTAAGGCAAGAGATAGTTCTCTGTGACAAAACACAATAATCAGATAACCGGTTATTTAACTGTTTGGAAACTTATTCATACTCAAAATTTAATAAAGAAGTTTCATTTAGAACACATCAGAATTTTGAAAATCATCGCCATCTTTAAGATTATCAGTTAATTTTGTCAAACCTCACATAGCTAATATAAGTTATATATTGTAGAAATTCGTCTATTTGACTAAAATAATAACCCATAACAATGACCACCAACCTATCCTATCCTATCAAGCCATCATCTCGAAAAGGGGGTGTTTGGACTTTGGGATTCCTTACTAGAAGTCTAGAACTACTTATCCGCAAATCTATTTACATTAAGCACCTCCAAATTTCTTTTTCCACGAAAAGGAAATAATCATATAAGCAATCCCAAATATTAAAAGTACAATAAGCATCAACCAGAGGAGTGTTTGGGATGCTAACTTCCTATGTTTTTTAATATAAGCAGCCACTATTCGACTAAATTAATTGATGTTAGCAGTAAATAATCAGATTCAGATAGAAAATACAAATAAGCAACTCCTATACTAATTATTCAACCAGAAAAGGGGTTCTAAACTTAAGCATCTCCAAGGTGGACTAGCGGTAAGATGTCCCCAAAATCTCAGAAGAGACCAGGGTTTAAACCTCGCTGGCCAGGGAAATTTCCAGAGAAACTACCACGAGAATACCAGTCAGGCACCGTATCAGAGCTACAAAGGTTCGACTTCCCCATTTAACCTACAAGGATCCTTCTATAAGGGGTTCTAAACTTAACCCATCTCTGCCTACTGGTAAGGTAGTCTTGGAAACGACCATAAGAATTAATACCGGTTAGACCACGCACATCAGAGCAAAAAGGCCAAAAGGGATCCTTCTCAGTTTTATAAGGGTTTCTAACAAGCAATCCTAATAACAAAAAACAATGAAACAAAACATTGGGAAAAACTTACTAGAAACGCGATCATAAACATCAGCAGCAGACTCCCCTTCAGGAAACCTATAAAAAAACCTCCCAAACTTCTGCCTACTCTCCTTAATATCCTTCATCCTTTCCGTAACTTGAAAATTACCAAAATCTTGCTCTCTAATCCTACATTCTTCTCTAACACCAATAACACTCTTCCTAGGAAACGCTTTCGCTATCTCACGTAAACTCGACCTTGTCCTTACATAAGGTGACACGTAAAAATAAACCCTCCAGCTATCCTTCTCATTCTCATTCGACACGACACGTTGGATCTGAGTGCCAGCATGTCTAGCTTGAGAGATTCCTTGTGGGGTTAAGGTGATCTGGTGATCTGGGATTGTTGTGTATGTTGAGTTGTCGAGGTTTCCTTCGCTTTCGCCGTGTCGGACTAGGATTATTCGCTTTGGTAGGAACTTGCTACGGTTTGGATCATTGGGTTCGAACATTTTTCTGTGATTTGTGTTTTTGTGTATGTGTCTGTGTTTTTGTTATGGTTCTTTAAAAGTAGTGTTTTAAATGTAAAGATTGTTTGTCAGAAACCAACTGGCCTTTGGATTTTATGTAACTGATAATATAAATAAAATAAAATAAAATAAAATAAAATAAAAATAAATAAATAAATAAAAGTAGCATTAAAATCTTGTCACTAGCGTTACTTCATTAAATTTACATAGATTATTTTAAAACGACAACTATTTATCTCATAATACACAACCATAAACTATCTTGCATGTTCTAAACAGAACATGAACATGCAACAATTTGGTTTGAGAGCTTCTAATATAAAAAGGGTCAAATTTATTTAATCGAAGTTTATTTTAATATCTATGTGTCTTTTTACATCATTTTACACATTATAATTAGAGCTACAACAATGTTATCAAACGCTTTTATTAAGCAAATAGTTACTGTCAACTAATGTTGCAAAAATCGTGAATCGGTACTGAGGCGGTTGAGGGCCGATTAGCGATTTTTGACCGATTAATTAGCCGATTTTCTTGACTCGGCCGATTAATCGGCCGATTACTTTGGAAATCCCTCCAAGTTTCAGGGCCGATTACCGATTAATCGCCGATTAATCGACCGATTCGGCTAATTTTTGCAACACTGTGTCAACTACTACTATTAACTGTTTATTGCTATGCTACGGTTTCGCATAATATACCCGTGATTGACAATTCTTACCCTTTAAATATGATATTTATCTTTCTCAAATTATTTATTCATATTTCTTTACGAGTTGCCCCCAGCTAATTGTTTGTTCCTAAAAATAGAGACAAAAGTTTGAACGAGTTTATTGTATACAAACTAAAAAAATATAAATTATTAGTCGTTTTTTAAAAGCTAAAAAATACTTTTGTATTAGTCGTTTGTTAAAAGTTAAAAAATACTTTTGTATATTTGTTATCAGAAGACAATTATTCTTAGAGAGAAACAATAATTGACTAAAATATACAAAGAAAGTTTTTATTAATGGGTTATAATAAGCTGAGTATCTTTTTCTTATGCCCATGTGTTTGACACGTTTGGTTAAAATGATCTACAATATTCATGTAAAACGTCTCTTCATATATAAACCGAATAAATTAAAAGAAGTTTAGTGGATCAACAACACCTGTCACAACTATTATTTTTACTAGATTATAAAGCGAAAGGTTATAAAGAACTTTCAAAAATACGAATGATACCCTCATGTTTTTCTATATTTTTTTATTTTTATAATTTTGTTCATATTAGAAAATTGTAAAACTGAAAGTACTTAACATAAAATATAAAGTTTAATAAGTCAAAAGTGTTAAACTCACAGAAACTACGAAACAGAAACTGATAAAAAATGTGTGATACTGTAAACAGGAGGAAAAAAAAAATGTTTTGTACATTTTTTTACTTTTTTTTTATGGGCCAAAGGGGTACCAATAGTATAACCCATAAATAAAAGATTTTTTAACTTGTGTCATGATGACACAAGCTTAAAATGTTTAATGATGACAAATGTTTCTTTAAATAATTTAATTTCCATATAAAACATAAATAATTTTGGTAGACATGATAAAATTAAAAAATTATTAATATCAACGAACATGAGAATAAGATCATTTGAGTTCATTTAACGTCTCTTAACCCTTACCACCGTGGCACAAGTTAATAATGTTAAGGTTTAACTAAACTTGTTAGTAACTACTTAAGATACATGAATGATTTCGCTACTTCGACTTTATATAAGTCAACTTTAATTAAAACCTTCACATTTTACCTAAGCGCGCTAATACCACTTAGCGTCTTACAAGGCCTTCCTCACATTTACCCAATGTTTCAAGGCATTCTATAACATCAACTCGAACTCTTAATCCGTTAACTTATACTCTAGGCACCTACACCATACGTTGACACCTTCATTTCAAACATAAATTTGCAATCTAGTTCATTTCATATATAATCTCGCTTCTTATAACGTCTACTTGTTTTGGTTTTCACTTTCTACTCTCCTACCCATACTCATGCCATGTCGGGAACACATAACCCTACTTATTCACAATTCGTTACTTACATAAAGAGGCGTTCCAATCTATGTAAGTAATGTATCATGAACTTATAGTTTGATAATTTATAATTTCTTTATTTAAATATAGAGGTGTCTCAATCCATTTAAACAAGGAGATTATAAATCATCCTAGTTTGATAATTTATAATTTCTTTATTTAAATAAAGAGGTGTCTCAATCCATTTAAACAAGGAGATTATAAATCATCCTAGTTACAAGCTTCCGACATAACACTTATACACCTATTACTCACTCTATCTTCTCCTTTCTTACTTCGCATTCGTTGAGTAAAAGTCAAAATTTCTCATTCTCACTATTCTCATTTATAGCCTTGAATCCATCTTACTATAACATTTCCTCGAAGGAATTAATACATATGCTAAGGAAGTAGGCGATCTTTGCCCGTGAAGGCATTTCAAATCATCTCGAAGGATTCTATAACATTCATTCGCTTACTCAGAGCTATAACACATCCCATAGGATCATTATAACATATTCCATAATATTTAAGGTAACGCGTCCCGTAAGATTCAATGCAATATATCCCTACGGAGGATTTCTGTAATGACCACTATAGCACTTTCACGAGTTTCTGTAAGAACATACTGGATCCAAGCTATAAACATTTTAACTTTCCCTTAAGCAACTTTTACACTCACACACACTATTATGCCTATTTTTAATTTAAGTATAGAAAAGCTCATAAAATATAATATAGTTGCCTATATTATATTCACATATTTTCGATGTGTTTTCACAGCCCACTTTCACATTCACCTATCAACCCTTGTTGACCTTATTCTTAACTCATACTATCACATTATTTACATAAAGATATATCATTAACCAACTCTATAACTTTCAATAGTTATCTTGCTTTTAACACACTAACTTTAAATCATCAATTCACATTACAAGCAATACTCCATAAATCGTTCATACCTTTTACACCTCATACTATAGCATATTCATCGTCACTACACGTTATCCAATAAGTACCTTAACTCATTGCTAACTCATCTCTAATACCACATTCTCGGTTAATCACTAGACATGTGTAACACCCCCAAAATATCGCAACGGAAAGTAATATCATTGGGGCGTTACTTATTAGCACAACAGTTATAATAATAGAAAACGACTTTAAATGAGACGTTTTCAAAAAGTTTATCATTCGATTAAAATAAAATATCAGAGTTTACAAGAGGTCCCAAGAAGTTTAAGGGTACATAACATATAAATATAAAAGTTTATAAAGGTTTATCGAATGATAATATTATGCAAGTGATGACATCAAATAAGTACATTATATTGTCATCATTTATCCTATTTAATTGTCTTCTTTTATTATATTATGTATGAGAATTGGTACTTGATTGTTTACTTTAGTGATTCTCAGGTAAAAACAAGCAATTGGTGAAACTTGACGATTTTGGACGAAATATGGAGCAAAATAATCAAGATGGAAAAGTCAACTGAAATCAAGGAGATGCGCCGTATCATTCTAGACTAAGGGTGAGCATCGGTCTGGGACCGGACCGGACCGACAAGACCGAAGACCGAATTAAGGCAAAAACCCGGACCGAGACCGAGACCGAATGTGGTCGGTCCGGTCCAGTCCGGTTCGGTCCGGTCCGGTCTTCGGTCGGTCCGGTCCAATTAGGCAAGATTTTAGCAAGTTTTTTCGGTTTTTTGGTCGGTCCGGACCGGACCGGACCGACCGGACCGAGGACCGAATTAGCCAAAAAGCCTAGACCGAGGACCGGACCGAATGTGGTCGGTCCGGTACGGTCCGGTCCGGTCGGTTTTGTTGGTCGGTCCGGTCCGTTTGCTCACCCCTATTCTAGACGGATACGCCGTATCATCATAATTAGATGAATTCGAAGACCATTGTTTGACTTTGAATCATGCGCCGCATATGAAACTTTGGTCAACGAAGAAGATCCAACTTGTTCTACTCCAGATACGCCACATTACAATATTGAAATACGGCGTATCACTATCAAGACTTCACCAAATACAATCCAAGACGCTGAAGGACATGCTGTTAGGAATTATTGAAGTTCCTGCTGAAGAATAATGTTGACAGGTTCCTGCTGAAGCTTTAGTGGTTTCTGATGACGATATGGTTCCTGCTGATATAGTACATCCGTAGGAATACTTTAGAATGAATATGTTTAGTTTATTTTAGGACAAGATATAGAGTATCTTTTATAGTTTTATGTTATTCGTTTCTTGTAAGAAAATGTTAGGCTTTCTTGTAGTATAAAAAGAACCCACGGCCTATGCATTATGTACGAGTTCACATTACAATCTTTAGTGATTAATATAGATCCATAGAGGATCAAGAGTTATTAGTTATTTGTGTTTTATTACTTGTGTTTGATTTCCGCTAGAATACAAGTTTTACAAAGATTCTTCATATAGTTAGCTTTTGATTACATTAGCTTTCTATCGATCCAGAGGTTCAAAGATCTATCAAGGTCTAGTTCCAACAAGTGGTATCAGAGCCTCGGGAGAGTCTCTGCACAAAGAACAACTTTTCTTTCACACCTTTTCACACCAAAAACAATGTCTGCAGGATCATCTGACGACACAGAGGTCACTCAACAAAACAACACTGCAGCTCAACCAATTCAACAACTAACTCTTACCAGCAGCAATGCTAAATTCCCTTATCTCAAGAAGGATGAATACGAGATATGGGCGATGAAGATGGAAAACTGGATCACTCACAGTGACTACAATCTCTGGAATGTGATCAAGAATGGCAACAGCTTGAAAAAGACTGGAAGAGACCCTGATGGTAACATTACCATTCTTCCTCCAACCACTGCGGATGAAATTTTGGCTGTTCAAAGAGAAAACAAAGCAAGAACCATCTTGCTTCAGGCTATACCAGATGATCATATGGGAGACTTTCACTATCTTGACGATGCCAAAGATATCTGGTTAGCAATCAAAGCTCGGTTTGGAGGAAATGATGAGTCCAAGAGAATGAGGAAGTCCATGCTTAAGCAGGAGTTCCAGAAATTCAAGATATCAGAGGAAGAAGGTATACACCAGGGGTATGACAGATTTCAGAAGATCTTGAGTCAACTGAATCACCTGAAGGCCAAGCCTGATAATGAGTATTGCAATTCCAAATTCTTAAGAGCCTTACCTCATTCTTGGTCCCAGGTCAGCATCACACTTAAAGCCAAAGGTGGCCTTGAGTACCTCTCCTTTGATGATCTCTACAACAAGCTCAGAGCTCTTGAGCTTGATATCAAGGGGCACTCTACTTTTACTTCAATTCCTACACACTCAGCCTTTGTTAGCACTACTTCAAACAGGTTAACACACACTGCAACGTCATCCTCCAAAACCTCTGCTGGACCAAAGAATAATCCACAATCTAGTAGTGTGTTAGAGGATGTGCTCAATTCATTTGTTGCTGACTATGAACCACAACAACAATTGGCTTATGAAGATTTTGAGCAAATAGATAAATTGGACTTGGATGAAATGAATTTGAAGTGGCAAATGGCTATGATTTCAGTTCAAGTTAAAAGGTTTGATAAGAAAGCTAGGAGGAAGCTCAACTTCAGAGGAAGGGATCCTGCCAGGTTTGATAAAAAGAAAGTTAAGTGCTACACTTGTGGTCAAATGGGGCACTTTTTTAGAGAGTGCAATGAAAGGAAGGCTGATGATAAGACAAGGTACTCTGCCTTCAAGCAGAGTGAAGTGGAAGCTGGACAATCCAAGGCCTTGGTATCTGTGGACGAGCATGAGCCTGAAGATGTAGATAGTAGTGCTTCTTAGCTCTACTCATTGCTGGCAGGTTGTGATACTGAAGATGAGGCTGAAGAATTTGCCTTGATGGGCATCTCATCTCAGGTACACCAGTGTGTTTTTGGTTGTGATAAAAGATATAATGACCTTAAGAATGCTTATGGTGAACTGGAACCCAAATATAAAGAATGCTATATACAGGTACAAGCCTATAAAGGGGCAGTTAAAACTTTAGAGCAATAAAAAGTTTGGTTCCAAAAGAATCAATTAGCTTATGAAGAGAAAATTAAGGTGTTAGAAAGAGACTTAGAAAATACAAAAAATCTGCTGAAGTTCTCTGAAAAAGAAAAAGAAAAAGTTGATTTAGAAAAACAAGAATTGCAGGTTAAATTTGATAATGAAGTAGCAGGTTGTATGAAGTGGCAAAAGGGAGCTAAAAATCTTGAAAAATTAATTAACAGTTGTCAGTCCACGAGGTCTAAAAGAGCTTTAGGGTTTGGAGATTACATAGGGCCAGATGAAATTTATGACCCTAATGAACCTAGTACATTAGACCCTGAACCTCCTTTGCAATTTCAAAGACCTGTTATGTTTGTTAAAGAGGGAGAAATGCACAATGTTTCTCCCACCATTACAGGAACCTTTATGCCTACCTCATCTCACCTAGATTTAATTGAATCACAAATGGATACTGGCAATAAGTCTGCTGACTTACCTGACTCTAGCAATGAATCTAATGACTTTGTATCTTGTTCTTTCAGTGATAAGTCATCAGAGACCAATACCAATAGCTTTGCCAATTGTGATTCAAGTGTCAAGTCTGACTCACCCAAGCCCTCACCCAAGTTTTCTTGCAAGTTTGTTGACTTCTCTCCAAGAGTTATCTTTTGATTCTAATAAAAACAATTCTTTTAAGCTTGTGAAAAACAATTCAGTTTCTGGTTTTGGTTTGAATAATGTTGTTTGTAATAAGACATCTCATGTTATGAACAAATCTTCTAAAAAGAAGACCTGTTTTGTTTGTGGTATAAAATTTCATCTTATTAAGGATTGTGATTTTCATAAGAAGAGAATGGGTGTTTGTGCTAATCAACAGAGACCTAGACCAATGTGGAATAATGTCAATGCTATTCCCTCATTTGTTCCACAAGCAACACATAATACCAGCAGATCCATTCCTGCTGATACATCAGTTTCTGCTGATAATCCAGTTTCTGCTGGTCGAACTTTTCCTTCTAGTTGGAAAAGGCATGTTGCTATACCATTTCACAGACCACATAGTACTTACTTTAATAATGGTTTTTGGCCTGGTTTTTATAACCCAAGGTACATGGGAGGGGCATACTGGGATACTGCTGTTAAGCCCTCAGCAGGTTGTTCTTGGAGACAATATAGACCATCTGCAAAAAGGGGATCCAAGAACAATGGTGGATCTCATTCATCTACATGGCTTCACACTAATGATCCACAAGGCAGGCTCAAGTCATTTATGACTTGAGTCTCCCTATGATACTAATGTTGTTGCATATTTTGTTATTGTAGGAACATCCTCTTAAGAGTAAAGATGTAGGTATTGTAGACAGTGGTTGCTCAAGAAGCATGTCTGGGAACAAAGAAAGGTTGCATAATTTTGTGCCCATTCATGGAGGCACAGTGACATTTGGTGGAGGAGATGGAAGAATCACAGGAAAAGGAACAATAAGAACCTCCAAGCTGGACTTTGAAAATGTCTATTATGTGAAAGAGCTACAAAACTTCAATTTGTTCTCTGTCTCACAAATTTGTGACACAAAGAACAATGTTCTCTTCACTGAGCAGGAATGTCTTGTGCTTTCTAAGGACTTCAAGCTACCTGATGACAACCAGATTTTGCTAAGAGTTCCAAGAAGTCACAATCTCTACACCTTCAATTTGAATGAAGTCCAGCCTGAAGGAAATCTAGCTTGTTTGGTGGCTAAAGCATCCTTGGATGAGTCTACTAAATGGCACAGAAGGATGGCTCATGTGAACTTTAAGACCATCAACAAGTTGGCAAAACATGGTTTGGTCCAAGGTCTTCCATCCAAAATCTTCACAAATGAATACAATTGTGTTGCCTGTAACAAAAGGAAGCAACATAAAGCTTCCTACAAAGCCATTACTGCAGTGAGCAAGATTACTGAACCTCTCCAGTTGCTTCATATGGATCTGTTTGGTCCTACTTCCATCAGGAGTATTGACCATAATTACTTCTACCTAGTGATCATTGATGATTATAGTAGGTTTTGTTGGGTATTCTTTCTGGGGACTAAAGATCAAACTTTTCAAACTCTTAAAGAATTTATAGCCCTTGTTGAAAACCAGCTAAACAGAAAGGTTAAAGGGATAAGGTGTGATAATGGGACAGAGTTTAAAAATGCAAACCTAATTGAACTCTGTGGGTCTGATATGTGTTAATCACATATCGTTTATTCACCATTTTAAGACCAATAAGACCGAAAACTAACGTAAATGCCAAAGTTGTGTCTTTTGTGTTATTGAATGTGCAGGTAAGGATATATGAGAAACGGACTCAAAACATATTAAATCAACAAAAACACGAGCACGAGAATGAAAGAAGGTTCAAAAGCTGGAGCTGGGGAAGGATTTTCAAGTCCGGATCAATAATTGAGCTCAATTTGGCAAAACCAATCCTTGAAGATTCATTATTGTCAAGAATGGCCCCTGGAATTATTTTGTAGAAATTGGCAGAATCAGTCCTTGTAGTTTTCAGAATTTCATTTGAGTCCTTATCATTTTATAACTTCAAATGTCATAAGCTTGGTCCAAAAACCTTTATACAAACCTTAAGCACATTTATCCTTTACAAATACAAAAAACCCAATAACCTTTTCACAACCCAAAGGCCCACTCCCAATCACTTGACCCGGTCCAGAAAAAACAAATAAATAATAAAAAAACCCACGTACCCTTTTTCCCTCTCCCCAAATTCACCCCATTCCCAGCTCCATGAACCCTAATTTACCCACACACCAATTACCCCATCTCAACTATTTTAACCTCGTATTAAGGGCATAAAGGACAATTCCCCACACCCCTGACACCTTGTCAGAGTATGGCAGCAAAGGAATGATACGTGGCAGCCTTTTAGTGGATGAGACGCGTCACATGGATGAATTGGAGAGCTGTGATTGGTCTAAGGGCGTGTAAAGGGATCAAGGACGAATATTCAAGGGATATACCTTCTCTAGATGCTTCTGAAGAACCTGAAGCTCAAGGCTATAAATACCAAGCCCTCACGCACAATTCAGATGGTTAGATAGTTAGATGGTTAGCTAGCTGTTGGTTAGCTAGTTAGGAGTAGAGTAGCATTAGTAGGTTTAGTTTTAGCTTAATCTCATATTTTTCAGCTTATTGTAACCTTCTCAGTTGTACTCATTTGAAGATCTAATAAAAGTTTTAGTTTTCAGTTAAATTCAGAGCAATTTAGTTTTCCAGAAAGTTACTAGTATAAATCTGTTTCTAGCTTCCCTTTATTAATCTCATAAGCTCATTTAAGCTTCATAATAGCTTGTAGTGAGTTTATTCGTTTTGTTATTGCTCAATTGGTTAAATAGCTCTCAGTAAACGAAAGTCCAAAGCAGTACATGATGGTGATTCTGGGTAATTAGGTGATGCATTCTGGTTATGGAGTTTTGTTTGGGTCTATCATAAAGATAGGCTTTGGTTTGATTGAACTCCCTATTTCAGTTAGGGATTGGAAATTTGTAAGATCCTCTCTTAATTTTCACTCAGTATTGCATTTTTTTTTGTTATTACAGTTTAGATCTGCTCAATTGTTTGAATACTGTTCCATTTTGTTTGTTTGATGTTTCTCAGTAGTAGTTTTATGATATTACACTTATCTGATTCTTTGTGGACTTGTTCAGTGAAATTGAAAAGTGTACAACATGATTTTGATCCAACTGTGCTGAATTCATCTCATGAATTGAATAGTGTAGAACTGTTTCTAATGGTTGTTTACTGTTCTATTGGCTTGATCTAATCATATCTGAGTTTATTTGTTAGGTTTTAGCTACAATATCATTTTTTTAGTTTTTTGCTTATTTGTATCTGCACTATGAGCATAACTGAGTTCCTGTTGTTAAATGTTGGAATTTAGAGTTCATTCAGTTTCTAATATTGTTAAGTAGATTAGTTTGATCATCGGCTTTGTGATTAGTAGGTTAAATCTGCATATCATAGTTTAATCTGTCACTTTAGGAGTGTTTGGATCATGGTTTATTTCTGAGATATAGTTTGTTTCAGTCATTGAATTTGGTTGAGTTAGTTCAGTTTAGGTTCACATAGTGTAGATAAGTCATTATCCTTGCATCTCATTATATAAAAAAAGTCAAAAATAGCTTGTCAATCATTTCTACCTGCTTATTGTTATCTGTTCTTGTTGACCTTGTTGATTTGCTGCAATCTCATGTTAGTGTTAGTGAATTCAGTGTTTAATAATGATTTTCACACATCTAGGATTAGAATTGAGCAGTGGAAATTCAATTTAGTCAAAGTAGGTTTGATAATGAAAAGTCAATATACACTGCTTGTATCTGTCTCTGCTGGTCTGTTCAATGAGTCAATTAGTGGAGCAATTATAGGATTGTGATAGGGCTTTTAGGATTTTTAGCTTCTCAGCTTGGTTGTTGATATAAAAAATAACCAAGCCAATTGTAGTCTCTATACGAATAAGAAAATTACTCGGTCGTGTTTCCAGTGAAGTTAAATGGAAAATTGTTTTATCGTGATTGATAAACCGTGTTTGTGAAAGGTCAAGTGAAAAAGTGGAAAAGAAATTTAAATTGTACAAAGATATATCCAAATATCCATATGCAGCAGAAGTACTGAAAGCTAATTTGCCAAAGATGCTAAATATTACGATGTATAAACGAAATGCAAACGTGAAATGTATAAATTGTACAATGTATCCACAGGACAAAATAAAACGCGACTTTTTTATTTATAATTAAATGATACTAAAATTGAAGACAATTTTGCAAAACTTTAATACGCAAACTATATAAGATAGCTCATTGAGACAATCAAAGAAAAATTATTCTTTTTACTTTTATTTATTTATGATATGAAAATACTTTAAATCTATTTTGTTATTGTTATTTAATGAGGAGTAAGAAAGTTCGAATCATACTAATTGTAAGATGAAAATTTATTCTACACATTATTTTCATAAAAATTTGCGCTCTTTATTAAACTGAAAATTGGAATTTTTATGCTAAGTAAAATCAGAAAATATTGGGGTATTTTTTGATTTATATTTGCTTAATTAATAATTGATATTTAAATGATTCATAAAAATTCTATTTAAATGAAACATAAGAAATAGTAATTAAGTATACCACATGAAATTTCAATAATCTGAAATTTTTTATAGAAGATTCTAAAATAATATTTCTAAAGCTACGTAAAGAAAATTTT
>LBNU01038880.1:10041-25880 GCA_014162995.1 Artemisia annua
AGTTACATAGTCGTTTATATATTGTAAATACGATAAATACAATCTATAAAATGGTGTCTCTGTGTATAAGTGTGTGACCCTATAGGCTCACATATGTCTAGCCATATAATTATTTATTATGACACGAGCATACTCCAACAGATAGATCAACTCACACGCAACGATGTTTGGGAATTAGTTCCATTACCTAATGCTTGCACCCCTCTAGAATTAAAATGGGCTTTCAATAGCACCTTGCATGAAAATGGAACAATTTGTGAAAATCAAGCTAAATTAGTAATAAATGATTTTGATCAAGTTGAAGAACCCGTTAATCACATTTTTGCCCCGGTTGCACAAATAGAGTCTTTACGCATTCTTCTTGCATATGCATGTAGTAGCATGATTAAACTTAAACAAATGGATGTCAAAAATGCTTTTAACAGAGTCATCAATAGTGAAATATATGTTACCCAACCACCGAGATTTATTAACTTTCAAAAACCTAATCATGTTTTTAAAATGAAGAAAGTCTTGCATGGACTTGAACTAGAAAATCATTCATAGCATAATAGTGTAATATCTTTCCTTGTTGAAAATAAATATGCAAGAGGCATGAAGAATAAGTCGTTATTCTTCAAGATAAAAGACAAGCATCAAATAGTCATTCAAATCTTTGAAGATGATATTGTCTTTGGATCTACATGCCAAGCATTGCATGACGAGTTCATTAAGCGTATGCATGAGAAATTTAACATGAATGTCTTAGGAGATCTTAAGTCCATACTTAACTTACAAGTCATACAAAGTAACAATGGCACATTCATCTCAGAATCAACATATTTAAGAGAGTCTCTTAGAAAATTTGATCTTGAAAATTTTAAATCCATCAAAATGCCAATGGCAACCGATCTAAAACTCACCTTGGACAAGGAAGGAATTTCGGTTGATAGCTCTAAATATCGATGTATGATAGGAAGTCTACTACACCTAACCGCTAGTAGACCCGACATATTGTTTAGTGTATCTTTATATGCACGATTTCAAGAAAACCCCAAGGAATCTCACATGAATGCCGTAGTACGGATATTTAGATACTTAAAGAGCACACCTTATCTAGGTGTTTGGTACCCAAAAGCCTCGGGCATTGAAATTAGTATTTACACCGACTCCGATCACGCCGGCGACTACGTTGATAGAAAAAGTACTAGTGGCGTATGCACCTTTGTAGGAGAATGTCTAACACAATGGTCTTGTAAGAAACAAACTGCTTTAGCTATATCCAGTATCGAAGCCGAATATGTTGCAGCCGGAAGGGCTTGTCAACAAGCTTTGTGGATGAAGCAAGTGGTTAGTGACTACTATTTACAAGATGTTCTTGTATTGTGTGACAACAAAGGTGCTATTGACCTTAGTAAAAATCCCGTCCATCACTCTCGAACGAAACACATCGAAATTCGTCACCACATTCTACGTGATAACGTTCAAAAGGGAAATATTCTTTTAGAAAAGGTTACCTCCGAAGACAACGTTGCCGATATCTTAACAAAACCTTTAAAACGCGAAACCTTTAATTATCTTAGATTAGGTCTCGGAATGATAGAACATCGGGAATAAAGTTGTTTATTCCGTCAAGTTGGTTTCAAAATTGAGTTGTACTCAATATTAAAAATATACTTTGTAACATCCGAACCAACAAACAAAGAATTGTTCTTTGATAACTCATGATGTTCCAATATAAATAAATAACATACTCTAACACATCCTTCCATCTCATCTAATCTTATCCTAAAAACAAAACCTCAATTGGGTCTCTTAAGACTTTGCTTTTATGAATATGTTGCATCATTAACTTTTAGACTCTATGTGTGTTTGGATAGTTGCCTCGTATGCTTGGCATGTTATATTGTGCCAAAGACTATGTTTATTTTAACATGTTTAATTCATAAATGCTAGAACTTATCTATGATTGTGTGGCGTTACTTACATGTATTGCTATGAGGACTAACCCATGTTGTAAGTATCCAAATGGTCACCTAATCCATTTTGAAACTTTCACATGTGAGGATTTCTTGTTTGTTGCATGTTGTGCTTTTTATGTAGCTAGGCCACCACAAAGGTGAGGCTCATGGATCCCCGCCTTGAAACAAGGGGGAGCAACGATCTAGGGGGAGCTATGTTCAAGGGGGAGCACGTTCGGGTGCTATTGGAACAAGCTACTTTCCATTCAATGGAAGTCCCACCTTTTTGTTTTGACAAAAAGGGGAGAAAGAAAGCAAGAGTGAAGACTGGTATGTGTGAAAACACATACCTTTTCTTGACCAAAATCAGACTTAAAACGACCAAAGACTGACCTAAAATGCCAAATATATCGTGTTTTTGTGTTTTTGAATGTGCAGGTACGGATATTTATAAAAGTGGACAACATTCCAAGAAAACGGCAAACACGAGTACGGGAGTGAAAAAAGGTTCAAGAGCCGAAACCGGGAAAGGAATTTACAAATTTGGATCTCATTTGAGCTAAGATGTCATAATCTACCCTTGAAGTATCATCATAAGTCAAGATTAGTCCTTGGAATTATTTTTCTGAAGTGGCCCTTTGATTTTGAAATTTGGCAAAGTTAGTCCCTATACTTTAAATCTTAAACCTATTATCCAAAACAATAAACCCTTACCTAATCCTAAAAGCCCAATCATAAATATAAACCCATTATCCCAACACAACCCACCTCAGCCCATTTCCTATTAATCCAATAACCAACCCGACCCATTTCCCTCTTTATTTACCCACGGTCAAAACCCCAACACCAGTCAAACATTACCACTCGATAATAAAAAAAATACTCCCGCCCCTTTTATCCCCTTTTTACCCAGAAAACACTGCCACATGAACCCTAGTTACCCAATTGATCAATTTTACAGCAATTAAAGGTATAGTTGTCAAATCCCTACTCCCTGACAACACTGACACAAGGGGAATGACACGTGGGAGCATATGATTGGAAGGGACGCGTCACTAGACCATTTCCAGGGCTGTGATTGGTTCAAGGACGTCACCAGGGATCTAGTGGAGTATATTCTTGGTGGATACCGTTTCTAGAGCCTTCTGAAGAAGCTCCTTAGCACAGCTATATATAGAGACTCTCCTCATGGCGTTTGAAGGGTTAGCCATAGGAGTAGGAGTAGATTAATCTAGTAGATTTTAGCTTAATTGTACGTTTTAGCTTATTGTAGTTTTATCAAGCTTTCAAAATCTGTAATCATTTAAGTTTTCAATAAAATTTAGTTTTCAAGTTAAATTCCTAGCATTTTAATTCTCCAAGCAATTTAAAACTTCAAATCTGATTCTAGCATTCATTTTCTGTATTCACAAGCTCTTAATTCTTCTAAGTTAGCTCATTCAAGCTTAATCACAGCTTGTAGTGAGATTTGTAGTTTAGCTTCTACTTGAATTGGTTAATGAGAATTGGTCAACGATAAGTCAACTATATGGTACAATGGTTAAACCTGGGTGAATTTGTAGTAGATTGAGTAAGACATGGAAGTACTCAGCCTATCCTAGAGATAGGCTTCGTTGGAAAACCCTTTCTTCAAGCTAAGGGTATTTTTGTAAGTTTCCAATTTTAACTTCATATCTCAATTTAACATAACTGGTAAATCTAGTAATAGCTGCTGGTTACTGTTTGTTCAAGCTTTTTTAAGATCATTGATTGTGTTTTAGATCTGTTACTTGTTGAAAATTAGTTGTTTATTATTCTCTTATTGCTACTGTTGGATCACAGTCTTGCTTATTCTCAGCTGTGGCTATAATTAGTTGTAGATTATCATTAATTTTGCTCTCTTAGATGTTAGTTGTTACTGTTTGATCATACTCTTGCGATAAATCAGCTTGAATTTCATTTACATAGTGAAACAATCAGCTTAGAGGGTGTTTGGCACAAATTGATTGATTGAGATTTCTTTTGATTTTAGGCATAGGAGTAGTTTAGTCACATCTCTTTAGGTTTATAATAGTTAGAAATGGCAATTAATCAGTAGTTAACTTGAATAATAGTCAACTTAGCTTTTGATTTTATTTTACTGTCAACTGTTAGATGTAGAGGTCGATTATTGCATAATGTTGTTTTAAAAATAGTTTAGCATAGTTAATATAGCTTAATTACAGCTTGTTACAACTTAATTTGGTAGATTAGATTAGTGAAAATTCAAGTTAGTCAAAGTAGGGCCTTAAACAGATAAGTCAAAAGTCCAAAAACAGGTTCTGAGAGCTGAGCTTTAAGCATTTTTAGTTTCTTCATTTTAGCTTAGATTTTATAGCTTAAACTGCCTAGTTGTCTGTTTTTCATGTCTGCATCAGTCCTAAGTAGTTAGTTTCTAGGCTTTATATCTGCTTATTAACAAATCCCCTAGGTCTGATTTTGTAGCACATTAGTAGTTCAAGTATAGGCTTATTAGTTTTTGGCTTTTTGAGGATTTTTCTGCTTATTTAGTGCTTTATATTTAGTGTGCAAGTAGGACAGTTAGGCTGTTTTCACTTCTGCCTTCCCATTCTCCTTATAGCTTATATTAATGCTTTTTAGGCTTATCAACACCGCTTATTTCTGATTCCTTTAGTCTATTTAGGATTTCCCCTAGATGCCCTAGCTCTATTCTCCCCTGAGTTTAGCTTTTAACAGCCTTTTTATAGCTTTTAGAATCTCTCTAAAATCTTTTCTCAGCTTCTATCTAATCTGCTCCCATTTTGGTTTTCAATCGGCTTATTCACTTAGTTTTAGAAAAGTTGTAGTTTTCAAAAATGCTTATTTTTATGTGTTTAATTAGTTTGCATAATAAAATTTTCAAAAATAAATGTTTTCAAAAAGAGGTGCACAGGGTTCGAACCTGTGACCTCAGCATCTCCTACACCTCACACTAACATCACATTTCCAGTTGCCTTAGGGACTTCTCAAAGTCTTTTCTACCAAATTTAATTCTTAACATGATTTTCCATTTTAGCTTTTATAATCCATTTTAGCTTTCTACAGCTTATTCTTAAGAGCTTTTCTAGTTTTCTTATTTTTCCTAGTTTTAGTTTAGTATAAAAATATTTTCTAAAAAATTCAGAATTTTCCATGAGCTTTTACTATTTTTCTTGAATTAACTTTTTACTTTTAGTTTTTAGTTCAAAATAAATAAATAAAAAGTAAAATATATATATATATATATATATATATATATATATATATATATATATATATATTTTTTCTTTTTCCAAAATTTTTCTTTTTACATTTAGAATGTAGGAAAATCATTTTCATTCCCGTAGGATTAGTGTAGCTCTATTTTCACATTTTATTTTGCGCACTTACGTAGTTTTAAATGTTTTTACGCGCGTTTTTAGAATAGATTGCGTTTTAGGTTTATATAGCTTTACGTTATCATTTTGTTTGCTTTACGTAGTTATCTTATCTCATATTATCACTTTTATTCATATTCACGACACGAATCACGAACTTAAATCACGATTCCATTCAGCTTTCACTGGGACACGACCCAGGAAAATACTTGCCCGAGTATTTCTTCGGTAAATTCACTATACTAAAAACGAACACATCAAAGACCTATTCAAGTCTAAAGAAACAAAGGCTTCACCAAATTACAAGGCAAGGTCAAGACGCAAGCTACATCAAAGGCGCGCTTTGTCTTCGCTACGTTTTGTAATTTTATTTTCTTTCGGATTTTATTTGTTATCATAAAAAAGGGGGAGATTGTTGAGGCAGCATTATCAAGATCTCCTAATGTTTTAATGATGACAAATAAACATACGAAACACATAAAATATCAAACGGTAGCCAAATTTCCCGGAGCCCATATCTGCTCCTGGCGCGCTGCCCGCGCGTCAACGCGCGGGTGACGCGCCAGGCCACTGTATGGCTTCGGGCGAAATTTGAAAGTCGGCTTTCCTCTTACCCGACAAATGTGGATCTTTCAATACAGGTATCAATATGCTATGTGCTTAATTGAGAACACTCGAAACGAGTTTTGGGATTAGAGAGATCCAACTGTTAAAGCATCCATTTACGGGAAAACGCCAACTCATGTTTTCTAANTATAGGATTTCCCCTAGATGCCCTAGCTTTATTCTCCCCTGAGTTTAGCTTTTAATAGCCTTTTTATAGCTTTTAGAATCTCTCTAAAATCTTTTCTCAGCTTCTATCTAACCTGCTCCCATTTTGCTTTTCAATCGGCTTATTCACTTAGTTTTAGAAAAAGTTGTAGTTTTCAAAAATGCTTATTTTTATGTGTTTAATTAGTTTGCATAATAAAATTTTCAAAAATAAATGTTTTCAAAAAGAGGTGCACAGGGTTCGAACCTGTGACCTCAGCATCTCCTACACCTCACACTAACATCACATTTCCAGTTGCCCTATGTTGAAACTAAGACCTTGATAGATCTTTGAGCCTTTGGATCGTTAGCAATGTCTGTGTAATCACAAACACTCTAAAAGAGAATCTCTACTACTTTTATTGTTTAGCAGAATTATAAGTAAAAGCACAACACAAATACTAACAATGCTTTGATCCTCTATGGATCGTTTATTATCAACTAATAATATTCTTCTCAAAACGTACATAATGCATTAGCAAGGATTCCTTTTATACTACAAGAAACCCTAACCCTTCTTACAAGAATCAAATAACAGTAAAACAATAAAAGATATTCTACATATCTTGTCCTAGAATAAACTAAGTCTACATTCTACGGATTAACTATATCCGCAGAATCTTCTCATCCGCAGGAAAACTTGTCAACAGAAACCAGCAAAGCTATCCGCAGGATCCTTTCAGCAGCATTCCTCAGCAGTAGTTTCTAGAATTCCCAACAATCCTCCCCTAATCTTGAACTTGACCTGGTTAAGTTCAAGATTCTTGATAGATCTTAACACTTCAGAATAAGAGGATTGAATTCGAACACCAGTAGCAAAGAATCAAAACAGCCACATCTCTATGAGTGACCAAACTTTAAACTCCAGATCTTTGCAGCAATAAATGACAGAATGTACATCAAAACATATTAGTTTCAGACTATTCTCATCACATCCAGGTGTGTTAACTCCTGTGAGAGGTGAATCATCGAAAATAATGGATTTCATGTCTCTTTACCAATAGCCATCACTACTGGAGTAGCCAAATGTTTAAGTTCGAAAACTATGGTACACTGATAACCATATGATTTTTAGTAAATCATCAACTATAAACGGATTTGAGTTGTCTTTACCTGTAGCCATTTGCTCACGACTAGTCAATTATTTGGTTGATGTAATCACCTTGGTTAACTGAATAACAAATATGGTTTTCCACAGCCTTTACCACAAGCCATATCCTTGTGGGCTAGTCAATTCTTTGGATTTTCAAAGAATAAGATCCATGGTGAATTGATGACCATTCAACTCTCAGCAATTAAGCATGGGTGAGTTGAGTACCCTATGGTTTTAAGCAAACCATTACAGCTATCATTGACTAACTGCTCAGCATATGTCATGTCATTCCCAACCACATCCGTAGGAACAAGCAGCTTCATCCCCAACATCTGTCTTAAAATTCTAAGAAAGATGGGATAAGTAATCTCAGCACACATGTAAAGAATCTTGCCAGCAACAGTTGATAGCACATGTACATTAGGGAGAGGATAAAATTTCCAGTTAGCAAGACCCATTTTGATTGACCCATCCAAACCCTGAATCCTTTACTAACAGGGAGGTTAGAATCAAATAATGTAGTCAAGTCCCCATGTAAATATAAGCCACATCCTGTAGGCTCCTTGTTTTTGTAGTAGGAGGTAACCCAACTATAAAGATTCACCAGATCCTGTCTATCCACAAAAGTTAAAATTTCACTAAGAAAAGTAAAATGTTTAACTGACCCATCTGCTCTATGAACAGTGTTGATATCTTGATCTTTCAGTTGAAGAGGTGTAATTTCCCACTCAACCAAAGGAACATGGGCCACAGGATCTTCACCATCATCTTCCTCAATCTCAATATACTCAGAATCTGCTAAGGGTGTAACCAAGCCTCTAGAAACCCTCTTTCTTGCCAAAGTCTTCTTTCTCTTGCCAGGAGAAGGTGAAGGTGTCATTAGAAGCATCAGCAGTGGCAGATTGTTCAGCAGGAACAGGTATAGGGACAAGAGTGTCAGCAGGATCATCTATAGATGCATCAGCAGGAACATCATGAGATGTATCAGCAGGAACAGATTGTTCAGTAGCAACATCTGTAGGAGCCTCAGCAGAAACAGAATGTGAAGCATCAGCAGTTTGTGGAGCAACATGACTAACTCTTGCTCCATTAGCCCTGGCAAGCTCAGCTGCATCATCATCAAGCATCCTTTGAACAGCTTCTTCACTTAACCTATCTTCCTCAAGCTGCCTCTTTATTTTCTGTCTTGTAACAGGTCCTTCAGTAACCATAGGAGCCTTCCCCTTATCTGTGAACTTGGAAGACTCAGCAGGAAGAGGTAGATCAGTAGGAACAGGTGGATCAGCAGAAGTGGTCACAGATGGTACACTAAAAGAATCAACAATTTGCACATAAGAGGAACCATGACCAGACTTGAACCTCTTAGAAGGTGGTTCCTCTAGTGTTGGTGTTGATGTGCTCTTCTGACCCTAAGACATAATGTAGTTTTATGTTCTCACCAACTTATCATGAGGCATATTCCAAACCTTCTCTTTAGTCCACCCTAAATTAAACACAGCTGAGCTCATATTCTTAACAACTATCCTCATTTGATTGGTCATTTGTGCCTGTGTAGGAGGCTTATCCCTCTTTGCTTTTGCTTTCTTCTCATCCTCCTCCTTTTTCTTCCTTCTCAACAGAGCAATAATGCCATCAGAAGAAACATTATCTCTAAGTAGATCTTTGGCAAGTGAGGTATTGAAGCAATCTGAGCCCCAATATGCATCCAATCAGCCTCATTAAAGTCTGAAACTTGAGCATCCAATTCTCTCCTTTCTCAGGTGGCAAAGTAGAAACATATGTAGCCTTTGCCCTGGCAATCTCTGCATCACACTGTGCTTGTTGTTGCTGAGCCAAAGCTTCAGTCTTCATGAGATCTTCATGTTCTTTGAAGAGTTTTTCTTGAGCAAGTATTTCTTCTTCAGTTATCTTATCTGAACTAAGATCTTGATCAACCATATCAACATGCTCTTCTTCAGCAGAAACAAATGTATCAGCAGAAGAAGATGCAGCAGACTGATGTGCAGAAGAAGACAGCTTTGAAGGGTCAGCAGTAACTCCAGAAACACTCACACCTTGAAGATCAGTGGTAGGAGCTTCATCAGAAACCTCAAATGTTCTTCCATAAATAAAGATAGGAGGATCCTCTCCTGAAGGAGCAGCAATAGATGGCTCTGGAACTGTAGAAGTAGGACCATGGTTAGAAGCAACACCATCAGCAGGATCAACATCCATGGATTGCCCAACATCAGCAGCAGATGGTGTATCAGCAGAATCAACAATTGGTGCAAAAGCTTCACCCCCACTCTTACTAAAGAACTGCTCACTTTGAACCTTGATGGGACTCTTGTTCTTTGGAATGTCAGCAGCTATAAGTGGTGGAAAGGGAGTGAGGTTAACTTCAGTAGCTGCAGCCAACATATGAAGAGAATCAAGAGACACAGATTCCTTTGTTGTATTTTCTGCAGGAACCCCCAGTTCATCCTCTGATTCAAACACAAACTTCCTCTTCTTATTGGTCTCAAGCTGATCTTCCAAAGTCTGAACTCTGTGTGTTAATAAACTGATTTGACCCCCAAGATCTGCTTTGATCTGAGTGAGTTCCCTTTCGAAATCACCAACTTGTGTGACATACCTGTTAAGCAACTCATAGTAGTGATATAAGGTCCTCAGTTGTACCAACAGGTATACCAGTGGTTTTGGGAGCTTCATTGGACCTGGTAGGAGATACATGAAAAGCATCACCAGTAGTGGTGGTATCAACAAAGGACTCTCTAGTTGGACTAGAGGGATGTTGTCCTGTGAATATAGGTGTCTCATTGTTTGGCTCAGCAACAAAGGGTCCTATGAACTCATCACTATGGTTAAGTTGGTTAGTGAAGGGTGTCTCATCCTCATTCCAATGGTCAACAGAATCCTCACCAGCAGGATTGACTGGTTGCAGAGGAGCAGCAGGTTGCTCATGAGGAGCATCCATAGGATGATCATCCGCAAGTGTGGGATAGTGTGTGAAAGCAAAATGAAGATTAGACCACTTCAAGAACTCTACCATTGGATCAAATAATTCTTTCCCGTTTGCTTTGCCCAGAAATGCGATTTGATTGTGGTCACTTTTGAAGACAAGTTCGACCATGAGTGGTTTTGAGAATAGAATGAATTTGAGAAGTTGAGAAATGGGTTTGAAGTTATAACGAGTGGGAAGGAGTTATTTTGAGTGTGGGATTCACACGATTGGATATTTAAGGAAGTTACCAAATCGTGGGAGGTAATTGACAACGATTCTTGGAAAGAATCGTTTGACCAATTTTGACTTTATAACTTAGTGTTAGAACCTAAGTTTATGGTTCTAACACGTAAATGGAACGATATTTACGGGATTACATTATCTATCTTGAAAGGCACAAACACATGGACTAG
The DNA here is from genome assembly GCA_014162995.1 of Artemisia annua. Lineage (NCBI taxonomy): Eukaryota > Viridiplantae > Streptophyta > Magnoliopsida > Asterales > Asteraceae > Artemisia > Artemisia annua. Next base: position 20,655 of record LBNU01038880.1, read on the forward strand.
AAGCGTCATTATTGTAAAGTTATGTGTTTGTTAGCCTTTATATACCCCTCCATACTTCCATGGAGGGGTGAGACTCTTGTGTAATTTTCCCTTTCACTTTTCATTATCAATAAAACACATAGTTTTCCTTTCTCTCTCTACTTTCTCTCACTAACCATGGAGGTCATCTTCTTCCATGTTACCCGACCTCCCGAATCCACAAATCTCAATAAACTTCGGTCCTATCAAGTGGCATCAGAGCCTAGGTTCTTACTTTGTTGATTTGTGGTTTTATCTTGTCAAAAATCGTACCTTTTTTTTGTAGTCAAATCTGGTTATGAAGCTGTTTTAACCAAAGGTCCGTACTGTTTTTTACATATTTTGTTTGGTTTAGCAGTCTATACATAACAGTTTCATAGATCTATGTATCCATATGGTCAAAAGCCCAAAACTGTTTGATATATCACTTTTTACATATCTGCTGCGTGTAACAGTTTTTTATGTCACTCGGTATCAAAAGTTACATATATTTTATTTGACAAGTTTTTTGTACCATTCCGTGAAGTCTTGTGGTCAAAACCATTATTGGTCCGTAAATGGAACTGGTNGTATTGGTGTTGATGTGCTCTTCTGACCCTGAGACATAATGTAGTTTTATGTTCTCACCAACTTATCATGAGGCATATTCCAAACCTTCTCTTTAGTCCACCCTGAATTAAACACAGCTGAGCTCATATTATTAACAACCATCCTCATTTGATTGGTCATTTGTGCCTGTGTAGGAGGCTTATCCCTCTTTGCTTTTGCTTTCTTCTCATCCTCCTCCTTTTTCTTCCTTCTCAACAGAGCAATAATGCCATCAGAAGAAACATTATCTCCAAGTAGATCTTTGGCAAGTGAGGTATTGAAAGCAATCTGAGCCCCAATATGCATCCAATCAGCCTCATTAAAGTCTGAAACTTGAGCATCCAATTCTCTCCTTCTTTCAGGTGGCAAAGTAGAAACATATGTAGCCTTTGCCCTGGCAATCTCTGCATCAAACTGTGCTTGTTGTTGCTGAGCCAAAGCTTCAGTCTTCATGAGATCTTCATGTTCTTTGAAGAGTCTTTCTTGAGCAAGTATTTCCTCTTGAGTTATCTTATCTGAACCAAGATCTTGATCAACCATATCAACATGCTCTTCTTCAGCAGAAACAAATGTATCAGCAGAAGAAGATGCAGCAGACTGATGTGCAGAAGAAGACAGCTTTGAAGGGTCAGCAGTAACTCCCGAAACACTCACACCTTGAAGATCAGTGGTAGGAGCTTCATCAGAAACCTCAAATGTTCTTCCATAAATAAAGATAGGAGGATCCTCTCCTGAAGGAGCAGCAATAGATGGCTCTGGAACTGTAGAAGTAGGACCATGGTTAGAAGCAACACCATCAGCAGGATCAACATCCATGGATTGCCCAACATTAGCAGCAGATGGTGTATCAGCAGAATCAACAATTGGTGCAAAAGCTTCACCCCCACTCTTACTAAAGAACTACTCACTTTGAACCTTGATGGGACTCTTGTTCTTTGGAATGTCAGCAGCTATAAGTGGTGGAGAGGGAGTGAGGTTAACTTCAGTAGCTGCAGCCAACATATGAAGGAATCAAGAGACACAGATTCCTTTGCTGTATTTTCTGCAGGAACCTCCAGTTCATCCTCTGATTCAACCACAAACTTCCTCTTCTTATTGGTCTCAAGCTGATCTTCCAAAGTCTGAACTCTGTGTGTTAATAAACTGATTTGACCCCCAAGATCTGCTTTGGTCTGAGTGAGTTCCTTTTCCAAATCACCAACTTGTGTGACATACCTGTTAAGCAACTCATAGACTTTGGTTAGTGATATAAGGTCCTCAGTTGTACCAACATGTATACCAGTGGTTTTGGAAGCTTCATTGGACCTGGTAGGAGATACATGAAAAGCATCACCAGTAGTGGTGGTATCAACAAAGGACTCTCTAGTTGGACTAGAGGGATGTTGTCCTGTGAATATAGGTGTCTCATTGTTGGGCTCAGCAACAAAGGGTCCTATGAACTCATCACTATGGTTAAGTTGGTTAGTGAAGGGTGTCTCATCCTCATTCCAATGGTCAACAGAATCCTCACCAGCAGGATTGACTGGTTGCAGAGGAGCAGCAGGTTGCTCATGAGGAGCATCCATAGGATGATCATCCGTAGCTGCTTATGCAGATGCTTCAGCAGCTTCAGATGAACCAGCAACCCCAGCTGCTGATGCACTGGCATCAGCAGTTTCAGGAATGGGTGGAACACTATCCTCAGCAGCATGAGGGCTGGGTGGATTACCACCTTCAGCAGCACCAACATTGCCACCTGACAACATAGCTGGTGTTAGAGGCCAATGTGCACCAGTGTATTGACTAGCCATGCTTGAAAAGACTTTAGAGGTCAACTCTAGAATAGGTCTATGTGTTCTATCACGTGTTTCTATACCTATTATGATTTGAAGGAACCTAGGGTACATATAAAACTTGTTCTTATCGGCATTAATATTACTAATCATGCCCTGAAAGATAAATCTAGAAAAGTTAAAATTTGTACCCTGTGATATACAAGCAATAGCACATGCTAGATATGTAGAGAATTGATCCAATCCTCCAGTCTTATTACTTACACACTTCAACAAAGTATGCACCAGAAACTTCCATTTAGGACAAAGGAGTTTCTTATACCATGCTTTCTTTCCATCACCCTGATAGCCAATAGCCTGTAATGCAGGAAGTATCAGTGCCTTATCTTCATGATACTCACCATCTGCATCTTTCAGTTGAAGTTTAGTGCGGATCAAAGACTCAGTAACTTCATATTCTTTCCTATCTATGGTGGCGAGAATCCTTGTGTCCTCATCTCCTACTGTGGCAGTATCCCAAAATTGCGTAACCAATGATTCACACACAAGTGTGGGATAGTGTGTGAGAGCAAAATGAAGATTAGACCACTTCAAGAACTCTACCATTGGATCAAATAATTCTTTCCCCTTTGCTTTGCCCAGAAATGCGATTTGATTGTGGTCACTTTTGAAGACAAGTTCGACCATGAGTGGTTTTGAGAATAGAATGAATTTGAGAAGTTGAGAAATGGGTTTGAAGTTATAACGAGTGGGAAGGAGTTATTTTGAGTATGGGATTCACACGATTGGATATTTAAGGAAGTTACCAAATCGTGGGAGGTAATTGACAACGATTCTTGGAAAGAATCGTTTGACCAATTTTGACTTTATAACTTACTGTTAGAACCTAAGTTTATGGTTCTAACACGTAAATGGAACGACATTTACGGGATTACATTATCTATCTTGAAAGGCACAAACACATTGACTAGAAGCGTCATTATTGTAAAGTTATGTGTTTGTTAGCCTTTATATACCCCTCCATACTTCCATGGAGGGGTGAGACTCTTGTGTAATTTTCCCTTTCACTTTTCATTATCAATAAAACACATAGTTTTCCTTTCTCTCTCTACTTTCTCTCACTAACCATGGAGGTCATCTTCTTCCATGTTACCCGACCTCCCGAATCCACAAATCTCAATAAACTTCGGTCCTATCAAGTGGCATCAGAGCCTAGGTTCGTACTTTGTTGATTTGTGGTTTTATCTTGTCAAAAATCATACCTTTTTTTTGTAGTCAAATCTGGTTATGAAGCTGTTTTAACCAAAGGTCCGTACTGTTTTTTACATATTTTGTTTGGTTTAGCAGTCTATACATAACAGTTTCATAGATCTATGTANTAGTTTTGTTTTTAAGAGGTCACCCTCCGTAGCGGAGAAGTATGATTATCTCACATGAGAGTCGTACCTCACGAGGTGTGAATGGAAAGCCTACGTTTAAATTTTGGAGCAATACGTTGAAGATTTTGTACCAGTATCTTTGTAGTTTCTCGGTGCGAAGAACAGATTGGTGTTTGTTTTTCAGTAACCGATTATTAATTTTAGAGGAACATTTAGAAAAGAGAACTTGAATACTAAAACGGATCATAAAGTTCATATCTGTGGTTGATAGTTGGTCAGATACATGCTCAGAAATCTATATTGGGTCGAATATTTGGTCAAATGGTCGGAAAACTCATCGGAAAAATCATCGGAACCTGGAAAAAGTCACCGGAATCTGGTCGGAATTTCTTGTATAAGTAATTCTCGAAAAAGTACTTGTTTTTGAGAAAATTACTGGTTATCGAGAAAAGTAAACCCTAATTGTCGAAATATTTTTTCTCGAAAACACAGACCCTAATCTGTCGAGAAAATTTTCTCGATAACTAAAGATTTCGAAAACATCTACCATTCTTCTCGATAAATCTCAAATTTTCTCGACAAAATATCTCGATAAAATTTTTCTCGATAAGATGCAAATTATCGAGAAAATTTTTTTCGAAAAAGTGGCCAAATGAAAAAGAGAATGGAGATGAAGCAGAAAAGACCAAAACCAAAATACAAACAGACTCGTAACCTCAGATATGTTTTTCATCCTCATTAGTTCTCAACAGTTATAAAACAAAAGAAAAAAGTGATGAAGAAAGTGACCAGTGACCACGACACCATACCAAAATACTTACAGACTCTTGTGCCAATAACGAGTCCCAATCACTATCAACTCCATATTATAACCCATCCCATCACCTCCTCATCTACAACTGATCATACTTCAACAAATACAATTGATCTCAGTTTTGTTTTCGTGTATTACAAATTACTCAAGATCTGTTAAAGATCTACAACACGAAAGACAATATCATCATCGATCTACTAATGTTTAAGCAAGACTTCATTTACTATTCGAACCTTTAAAAGAAAAGAACAAAACCAAAGCTGGTTCATCCTTCCTCTTTGTTCGGTTATGTACAAAAACATAAAACAACAATTGAACCTACCTGAGTCCTTATTCAAAAAGAACTTGAAGCCTCTTGAAGACTCATATCGTGCTCAAATAGTTTTAGTCAAACCATGGAAAACATATGGTGTCCGTGTGAGGTGTTGGTGGTCACGATATATTGTTGTTATTGTGACATGATTAGATCTGAGTTGAGATTAGATTGATTGATATTAGGTAGGTGTGAGATGTGGGGGCGGATGTGATTTTGTTATTTAGGGTTTGAGTTTGACTGCGTATGAAGTGAAGAAGAGTGGATGGGGGGCGGATGGTTTGTGTGATATGTGAGTAGGGTTAAGTCATAATATGTGATACGTGTGGCAGCTATATCAAC